>CM053029.1:385149001-385344001 GCA_028564925.1 Lithobates sylvaticus
CACAACCGTACCAGTCAAAGACAGTAACTAGCAGTCATTTTCTTTCCACTACTGAACCACCTCAATACTGGACACTTTTACCCCCTTCCTGCCCAGGCCAATTTTCAGATTTCAGTTCTGTCACACTTTGAATGACAATTAATCATGCAAAACTGTACCCAATTACTTTTTTGCAATTGTGAGACAGATTGTGCTTTCTTTTGTTGGTATTTAATCACTACTTTTTTCATTTTTTGCTATATAAAAACGAATGAATACCGAAAAATTTAGAAAAAAAAAATCCCCAAAAAACACCACAACTCACAAAAGGTTTTTCTTAGTTTCAGTTAACAAATGTTGCAAATAAATGACTGCTTTCTTCATTTAGGCCAAAATGTATTCTATTACATTTCATTGGTAAAAATAACCCAAAATCAGTGTATGTTATTTAGTCTATGTGAAAGTTAGTCTAAAAACGACTGCATAAATATTTGAAAATTGATCAGTCCTGATGTTCGAAAAATGCCAGGACAGTACAAATACTGCCCAAACGATGCCTTTTGGAAAGTAGACAGTCCAAGGTATTTTGAAATGGTAGAGAGGAGGGGCATGACCCGAATGCTAAAACAGCCTTATATCAGGAGATCACCAGCCTGGGAGTAAGGCTAGAAGGTGCTTACAAAATGGGCATTTAGCGATGGTCTCCTGACATGTACAATATCATCCAATATACCAGGGCTCGACAAACCCCGGGCGCCAGGTCGCAATTGCGTCTAGAATTAGCGACCTGGCGCGGCACAGCTGGGGTATCCTGTATCCGTGCAGTCCCAGATGCTCCATGCATGGCACCATCAGCATACATGTTCCCACATACCTTTTGATATGATCTTAAACCTCCTTATGTTCTTATTGACCTGAATGCACCCGATGTACCCAAAAGGTATGTCCAGTCAGATAATGAGATTGAAACCCTGAAGAGGTGGTCTATACCATGAAACATGTAGGCAAGCTCTACGTTGAATCGAACTGCTCCTTTCATGGGCCTATATTTTCCCTATGGGTGTGATGTCCTTTAACATCTTTTGTAATAAAATGTATTTTTTTTTATATAAAAAAGTTGTGTATATTTGAAGACACTGTACGTATCAGGAGACCATCGCTAAATGCCCATTTTCTACGCACCTTCTAGTATTTAGTAAGGCATTGCCAGTTTTTTGAAGTTGCAATTTGGTGTCACAATTTTTTGAAAAGTGAAGACATTTTAAAATTTAGTTTTTCACAAACTTACTACTGTGTGATCGCTGTGACCAATCCCAGAGATCACACAGTAGTAAGCAAGGTGTCATGTTATTACTGTAACTGGGATCACGGCAATTGAATCCGCTGTAACCGTTAATGGGCCCACCCGTCTGCCCTCCCAGAACTAGAGCATCTGCCTGCCCATTTATGTACATTGGCCAGGTGGAAAAGTGGTTAAATAGTGCCAACATATTAGCTAATAGTTTACATAATCTACAGAACCAGTCACAAGGGTTCCTTGTCTGAAGAAGCTTACAGTCTAATTTCCCTAACACCGTGCACACAAGTATGCACTTGTACATTCTTGTATGACACAACTTCCCTTTACCTACGCTTGTGACAGAAACTAAAAGCAAATACATTTTAGAACAAGTGTAGCCATGTCATACACACACATACATATATATATATATATATACACACACATACATACATACATACATACATAACATAACCACATATACTTCCAACTAGAAAAAAGTTTTCTCAGAATGATAACAACTTACACAGATAAGTTGCAGGTGAGTGGCAAATCCCAGCTCCATTCTATTGGACCATTTTCTGCCCTCTGAACACCAGATATTGCACCAGATGGCTTTCCAGTAATTATTTTATACCTGTATAAATGTAAAACAAAATATTCAGACTCTTTTTACATGCAAATTTATAATACTAAGCAGTTCAGAATCACCAAAGTAAATCTCTAAAAATAAAATGGGGGTTATTTACAAAAGGCAAATCCACTTTGCACTGCAAGTGCACTTGGAAGTGCAGTCGCTATAAATCTAAGGGGTAGCTCTGAAATTAGTGGAAGCTCTGCTGGATTTTATCATCCAATCATGTGCAAGCTAAAATATTGCTTTTTATTTTCCTTGCCCGGACCAATTGGCAGCCAAAGGACCAGGCCCCTTTTTGCGATTCGGCACTGCGTTGCTTTAACTGACAATTGCGCAGTCGTGCGATGTGGCTCCAACACAAAATTGGCGTCCTTTTTTTTCCCACAAATAGAGCTTTCTTTTGGTGGTATTTGATCGCCCCTGCGGTTTTTTTTTTTTTGCGCTATAAACAAAAATAGAGCGACAATTTTGAAAAAAAATTCTATATTTTTAGCTTTTTGCTATAATAAATATCCCCAAAAAAAATATAAAAAAAACTTTTTTTCCTCAGTTTAGGCCGATACGTATTCTACATATTTTTGGTAAAAAAAAAAAAAAAAAAAAAAAAAATCGCAATTAGAGATTATTGATTGGTTTGCGCAAAAGTTATAGCGTTTACAAAATAGGGGATAGTTTTTATAGCATTTTTATTAATATTTTTTTTTTTTTTTTACTAGTAATGGCGGCAATCAGCGATTTTTATTGTGACTGCGACATTACGGCGGACACATCGGACATTTTTGACACATTTTTGGGACCATTGTTATTTATACAGCAATCAATGCTATTTAAATGCATGGATTCCTGTATAAATGACAGTTGTAGTGAAAGAGTTAACCACTAGGGGGAGGGGAGGGGTTATGGGCTCTGACGTGTGTGTGTTTTTTTACATCGACGTCTGATGTCGTTGATTGGCTGTTCCCGGTCATCGGGAAAGCCAATCAATGACAGGCAGTGTAGGAAGCGCGGGGAGAGGTTTGTTTACACAAACATCTCCCCGTTCTTCAGCTCCGTAACCCGATGGCGGGACACCAGCGGCGATCGGCTCCGCTGGTCCCGCGGCCGGGGTCACGGCGCGCGTGACCCACGGGCAGGCATTTAAAGGGCCGCGTACAGGTACGTGGTTTTGCCTGCCCGTGCCATTCTGTAGACTTATATCTACATGGGGCGGTCGGGAAGCGGTTAAAGTGAAACAATAAAAGTGAAATGTTCCTTTAAATTTCGTACCTATAGTATGCCTGTAAAGTGGCACATTTTTCCCATGTTTAGAACAGTCCCTGCACAAAATGACATTTCTAAAAAGTAATTTAAAAGTCATAGCGGCTATAGTGAATTGTCGGGTCTCCGCAATACAGATAAAAGTCATTGAAAAAAAATGGCATGGGATACCCCCAGTCCATTACCAGGCCCTTTGGTCTGGTATGAATATTAAGGGAAACCCCGAACCAAAATGAAAAAAAAAAAAAAAAAAAAAAAAAAAAATGTAAAATTGTGTGAGGGTCCCCCCAAATTCCATACCAGGCCCTTTAGGTCCGGTATGGATTTTAAGGGAATCCGTGCGCCAAAATAAAAAAAAATGGCGTGGGGGTCCCCCCAAAAATCTATACCAGACCCTTATCCAAGCATGCAACCTGGCAAGCTGCAGGAAAAGAGGGAAGGGACAAGAGAGCGCTCCCCTCCCCTCCTGAACTGTACCAGGCCACATGCCCTCAACATGGGGAGGGTGCTTTGGGGTAGCCCCCCAAAGCACCTTGTCCCCATGTTGATGGGGACAAGGGCCTCATCCCCACAACCAGGGCTGCTGATAGAAATCATGGGGCCCCGTACAGCCTACCTGACGGGGCCCCCTTCGGCTCCCCCCTGGCCCCACCCCTGGCCCCTCCCAGACCCCGCCCTGAAACAAAGTGCAGGTTTGTCTACAATTTTTCTCATCCATGCTGCCAATGCCGTAATGTGCTGCAGACAGTGCCACCCATGACGCTAATGCCAAAACACATGTGCTGCCTGCAGAGACAGTGCCACCCATGCTGCCAATGGCATTATTCCATTGGCGGCATGGTGGGCACTGTCTGCAGCACAATATGGCATTGGCGGCATGGGTGGCACTGTCAGCAGGTAGCGCATGAGTTATGGCATTAGTGTCATGGGTGGCACTGTCTGCAGCACAATATGGCATTGGCGGCATGGGTTGCACTGTCTCTGCAGCACATTACAGCATTTGTGGCATGGGTGGCACTGTCTCTGCAGGCAGCACATGCGTTATGGGCCATAACACATGTGCTACCTGCAAACAGTGCCACCCATGCCTCCAATGCCATATTGTGCTGCAGACAAGGCCACACATGCCGCCAATGCCGTAATGTGCTGCAGACAGTGCCACCCATGACACTAATGCGATAACGCATGCGCTACCTGCTGACAATGCCACCCATGCCGCCAATGCCATATTGTGCTGCATATGGAATAATGCCATTGGCAGCATGGGTGACACTGTCTCAGCAGGCAGCACATGCATTAGCGGCATAGGTGGCACTGTCTCTGCAGGCAGCACATGCGTTAAGGCCCATAACGCATGTGCTATCTGCAGAGAGTGCCCCCCATGCCATATTGTATAGATGTTGGCTGCTGCAGTATTAGTAGATCAATAATCCCCCCCCCCCCCCCCCCCCCCCCCCAAGCAAGCACACACACCTGTGTTAGACAGTCGGGCCCCAGGAGTCACTTCCTCCTCGATCCTGCCTGGACTGGAGTGGCCACACAAATCATTCCAGTCGGATGCCAGCAGCTGCTTCTTCTTCTGCCACCGCTGCTCGCCTCACTGCTTCTCTCACGCGGAGTGAGAGGAATCACTGCATGACGCCAGGAAAGGCACATGCTGGCTGTGGCTTTAGCCAGCATGAGGAGCGGGCGCGGAAGAATGCCTCTTCCGCGCCCGAAATAGAAGAAATAGTCCCTCCCCCTGCCGCCACATACCAGCACACTAAAATGACATTGCTAGCAAAAAAAAAAACATAAACATAAAAGGTGGGGGGGGGGGGGCGGCAGGTGGTCTTATTGCCTGGGCGTCAGATGGACGATGGCTGGAGGATTTATTTATTTTTTACATTAATTCGTTATCTGTTCAGGTTGCCGGGCCCCCCTGCTGGCCGGGCCCCGTACAGCGGGGCCAGTTGTACTGGCCTATCAGCGGCCCTGCCCACAACCCTTGCCCCAGGGTTGTGTGGGTCTGCGCGGGGGGGGGGGGGGGGGGGGGCTTATCGGAATCTGGAAGCCCCCTTTAACAAGGGGACCCCCAGATCCCGCCCCCCCCGTTTGAAATGGTAACGGGTACATTGTACCATTTCAGAAAAAAATTAAATAAAAAATAAAATAAACCACACAAGACATACTTTGGGACAAGTCCTTTATTAAAAAATAAAAATGTCCCACGAAGCCGTAATGACGAGTCCTCGCGGGTGACAGTTTTTATAACAGAGTGGGGCCACGCGGTGACGTACCAGGGTGACCCCGCCCTCCAATGCACGGGGACTTCCCCATGGCTGTCCCAGGGTCCCCTGTTTACGTAAACAGTGCCTTTCACGAAGGTCGGTGGCGGCGTGCAGGTTTTTTTTTTTTCGGTCCGTCAGCAGAACGAGAGAAGATGAATGGACTTTGTGGGACATTTAAAATGTATTTTTTTAATAAAGGACTTGTCCCAAAGTGGGTCTTGTTTTTTTTTTTAAAAATTTGTTTTTTGTGAAATGGTATGGGTACAATGTACCCGTTACCATTTCAAACCGGGGGGGGGGGGGTCTGGGGGTCCCCTTGTTAAAGGGGGCTTCCAGATTCCAATAAGCCCCCAGACCCCCACAACCACCGGCCAAGGGTTGTGGGGATTGGGCCCTTGTCGCCATCAACATGGGGACAAGGTGGTTTGGGGTAGCCACCCAAAGCACCCTCCCCATGTTGAGGGCATGTGGCCTGGCATGGTTCAGGAGGGGGGGGCACGCTCTCTCGTCCCCCTCTCTTTTCCTGCAGCCTGCCAGGTTGCATGCTCGGATAAGGGTCTGGTATGGATTTTTGGGGGACCCCCCATGCCATTTTTGTTTTAATTTTGGCGCGGGTTGCCCTTAAAATCTATACCAGACCCTCCGGGTCTGGTATGGATTTTGAGGGGGACCCCTACGCCATAAAAAATAAAAATTGTCGCAGGGTTCCCCTTAATATCTATAAAGGGCCTGGTATGGAATTTGGGGGGACCCCCATGCAATCTTTTTTTTATTTTGATTCAGGGTTTCCCTTAATATTCATTCCAAAGGCCTGGTAATGGACTGGGGGTATCCCATGCCGTTTTTTTCTTTTATTTGTATTGCCGAGACCCGGCAATTCACTATAGCCGCTATTACTTTTAAATGACTTTCCTTTAAAAATGTCATTGTGTGTTCTAAACACAGGAAAAATGCGCCACTTTACAGGCATACTACAGACACTCCCATCCCATCCCACCCCCCCCCCCCCAGGTCCAAAATTTAAAGGAATATTTCATCTTTATTGTTTCACTTTAAGCATTATTAAAATCACTGCTCCCAAAGACGTTTAAAACTTTTTTTTTGCATGGATACATGTCCCCTGGGGGAGGACCCGGGTCCCCAAACACTTTTTATGACAATAACTTGCATATTAACCCTTAAAATTAACACTTAGATTTTCATGTTCGTGTCCCATAGACTAACGGTGTTCAAACTAATTTTTTGCCTGTTTCGCATATTCTGCTACGAACCGAACCGAGGGGTGTTCGGCCCATCCCTACTCAATCATATTTTTAGTCAGTACATGTGCACTGCAGTACACCTTTGTTTCCCAATGCTGTCACACCCTCTTTTGGGATGAGTTGTAACAACAGGCTTAACCAAGTCATATTCAGGCGTTTAGACTTTTTTTTTTTTTTAATTCAACAAAATGTTATTATTGAAAATGAAATAGAGACAAAAAACGTTACACGAATCGCATGAGTTACATGAGATATCCATAATGCAATATTTGCTGTACATACTTTGTAATAGGCGGTGGTGGTTTAAAAATAAAAAAATGATTTTATGTAGTCATACTTCACACACATAGTAATAACAAAGCAATAGGAAAACAACAAGGGGTATTCAATGAAGTGGAATGGTCAATAGTGAGCACCGATTAGCGCAGAGATACTCTGGTTTTACCGATGATCCACCCATGGGTGGCAGTGACGATTAGTCATCCGTTACATCTGGTCCATCAGTCATAGACGCCAGTTTTAGCCATTTACTCCAGATTATATGATATTTGGATGGACAGTTTGTGTTTATAGATCAGTTGCTTACAAAGGTAGCGATTGGTTAACAGTCCTCATCCATTCTTGAAATGTCGGGGCAACAGGCCGAAGCCATTTTCTAGCTATCGTTAATCTAGCCGCATATAGCATTTCCTGCATGAAGGTGTTGTCTGTTTTGTTCCTGCTCAGGTAGGAGCCCAAGCAGATATTGTTTTGGGCATGGGGTCAAGGGGGAGCCTTTGTCGTCATGAAGGAATTTGATGATTTGTTCCCCATATCCCTGAATGGCCAGACAAGACCAGATGAGATGGAAGGAGCACTCTCGCTCCGCACATCTGGGGCACAGAGGGTCCTGCATGGGTTTGTATTTGGCCATCTGGGCCCGAGTAAGGTATGATCTATGCAAGATATACAATTGTGCAAGTCTATCGGAGAGTTTTGATGAAACCCATTTTACAGGAGGCCAGAATATCCGACCACTCCTCGTCCTCCAGCTCCCCCACGTCTGCCGTCCACCTAATTTTGAGCCCAAAGGCTAGTTTTGTTGCTGCTGGGGTAAGGAGAGTCGTATGTCACACTGAGATCAGCTGTCTCAGGTCCAACCCGCGCAGGACGCCGATCATATCAATGTGGGATAAGTCTGGAGTCTGGTCCCCAAATTGGCATTGCAGCGCATGACAGAGCTGGAGGAAGCGGAAAAACATGGAGTTGGGCAGACTGAAGGTTGAGCTGAGCTCTTGAAATCATCTGACTCCCGAGGTGTTCATCACTTGGTGAAGATATAGTACCCACTGGTCTATTCATATGTTTACGTCAGGCAGGGTAAGTATTTCCGAAAGGTCCGCATTTCCCCATAGTGGGAAGTGGGTGTGTATGGAAGGGGCCCCCAGTTTCCGCATGGCCAAGTCCCAAATTTTACAGTGGTGGTACACCATGTTACCGCAGCCGCCCAGTTTAGTCGAGGTGCGCGTATCCCTTAGCAAGATTTGGAAGGGGTGTATAGTCCAATTGGAGGCAGTAGAGCAAGCCAAAAGTAAGATACCCGAGTTTGTCCTCTTATCAAGGTAAAAGTATATATTAACATATTATTAATAATTGGGCAGCTAAATAATAAAGGTTGAGATCTGGAAGGCCACCCCCCCCCCCCCCCCCCCATTTCTACAGGATTCTTTAGGGCTCTCCACAGCAACTTGTGTCACGAGTTGCCCCAAATAAACAAATTGAGAATCGAGTCCATAAGCTTGAATATTCGGAGGGGTAATTAAATGGGGGGAGTGCCAGAAGATGTATAGGAGCTCAGGTAGAAGAATCATCTTCACCAAATTTACGCGACTCTTAACTCCCAGGGGTAGCCATGCCCAGATTTGAGTTTTGGATTTAAGTAATGTATACAGGGGTTCCCCAATTAGTATGGTATAACTTGAATTCACAAGTATTTTATCTGGCTTGCTCGTTGCAGTGGAAGTTGGGTTTGGTCAGCGTTCCGGGTGGCAAAGTCAAGAGGGAGAATTTGGGACTTAAACCAATTTATTTGTATGCCAGAGAATGCACCGAAACATTCAATAATATTCAAAGCCGCCTCTAGGGAGGAACCTGTATCTTCCAAATACAGTAGCATATCGTCTGCGTAGAGGCTAAGGGTCTCACAACCAAAGGTCCCGAGCCATGACCCCTAATCTCTGGATGATCCCTAATGGCAATTGCTAGGGCTCTACGTCCCTCTGTGCAGGGGAAAGGAGTCAGAGACCTTACCATTTATCTGGACCCTAGCCTCTGGGGCTTGGTATAGCAGTTGGATCCAAGTTATGAACTTGGGTCCAAATCCATAGTTACAAAGACACTCCCATAAATATACCCATTCGACTGAATCTAACGCTTTGGCAGGATCCAAGCTAACCACCCACTGAATCATGGGTGGCCTGCAGATTCATAAAAAGGCGTCTCAAGTTAAAAGCAGTATTCTTGTTAGGCATGAATCCTACTTGGTCGTGATGGATTTGGGTGAGCAGTACTTTGTTCAACCTAAGTGCTAGGACTTTAGCTAGGATTTTGATGTCGAGCTGCAAAATGGATATGGGTAGACTTGTCCCTTTTAAAAATACAGAATTATATTATAGCATTAACAGGATAGGGTACAGCTTAATAAAAAAATAAAAAGAAGAAGAAGAAGTTGAGAAGGAAAAGGACAAGAGGCTGAAAAAAAAAAAAAAAAAAAAAAACAAAACACATACATAACTTCCTTGTTCCTGCGTGGCCCCTCAAAAGGCCTGAATGGAAGGACTCCACAAGCTGCATGGTAAAATGTCACCCCAATGCTCCATAGATCCACTGTGGCACCATACTTCTTTTGGTGGTCTTTTCTAAGCACAGCACGCTCATACATGTCTGGATGCTTTAAAGAAACAAAGAGAAAAGGAAAAATGTTTAAAACAAAAAAAAGGTTTAGAGTTTACATACAAGCACACTAATTACATGCTTTGATAAAATCACTGATATTACACCATATAATCTACATACACGCAAAAGTATTTTGAGCAATATAAAAATTGGCTTTACTGGAAATTTTTGTCTGCCAGCTTCTGCCTCTTACCTCTGTGGAGGTAAGGGTAGCACCAGGCTGCCTGCCATATACACATGTGTATTTTTCTAGTACTTACACATAGGATTAAAAGGAATGAGAAAAATAATTTACTGATCAGAAGACTGACCTCTTTGGCCACCTTAAAACTATGGTCTTGAAAAGGACAGGCTGTAAACTTCCAATCTGTAAACAAAATTTAACCAGAGGGTAACATACTGTTAATCAACCACAAATTAAAAATAATCATTACCAGATATTCTTCAGTGCCATAGAGAGAAACAAACTGCTCATCATCTTCCAATTCCCTAGCTGCACCAAAGTCTGTCAACTTGTACACCGACTGCCCATCTTCACCAATCACCCGCATAATGTTTCCTGGCTTGATGTCTCTGTGAATTATTCCATTTTCTCTTAGGTGATTCATTCCTGCCACTAGGAGATGTAAAAGTCAAATCACTTACTATGTCATTGAAGCACTGAATAAAGCAAAAATTAAGCCATGTCAATGAATCCCACAAAAATAAAAAATAAAATACTGTAGCTGCTGACTTTTAATATTAGGACACTTACCGGTTCAGGGTCCCCACAATGGTGGCACCCCAGACAATTTTTAGATTGGCTCTCATGTGCTGCCACCGCCATTAATGGTAAGAAAAATCAGCAGTGAAGCCTTGCGGGCAGAGGAAGGAGGAGGGTGCGAACTTCTGAGGGATAGCACTGGGGCGCTCTCTCTCGGAAGTGGGGAAGGGTACCTGTCAAACACACACACACACACACACACACACACCCTTTCTCCCTGAAAGGTGCCAAAATGTGACACCAGAGGGGGGGGGAGGGGCAAGAAAATAAGCATAGGTTGCACTTTTGAATGGAGCTCTGCTTTAACTGCCACCTTTCCAAGTTGAAATAATAACCTTCTGTTTGATCCTAATGGTTGAACAGTGGATCAAAGAGAGGATTCCCTGTAAGCTTCAAGTGTCTAAGGCCGGCCATAGACAGAGCAAATTTATGTGCTGGATTCCCCTAAATTACACAGACAGTTTTGACAGGGGAATTACTCCCGCCAAGCCTGTGTGTTCCCCCAGACTGGGATCCAACCCCCGCCGGGAGAACACAGGGATTTCTTATACCTAAAAAAAGAAGAAGTATCTCCAAAGAAAGAGATAAGAAAGTGGGGCTTTTTGAACAAAGGTATCAATTGCAGGAAAGGTCACATAACCATATGTTTTTAAATAATATATTAAATTTATTAGTGATTATTCATACAATTGCCTTGTACCCAATCAGATATAAATACCATGATACCTATAAAGAAACACAATCCATGTTACATAAAAAATCACCGTGCTGGCCAGAACTTTCCAGAACAGGTGACTGAGGACAACAGGGGGGACAAAACGACATATAACAAAAACTATACAAAAAACACCGTACGGATGCCAGAGGAGCATTCATGTCAAGCCTAGCATAGGCTGAAATCAGCGTTTGCTGTCATACTTAGACGCGCAAAAAAGAGAGGGGAAAAGTCACCCAAGAAATATTATGGTAAGCTGTCACGAATGCCCCCTGGGGGCTCGAGCCTATCGTGGGAAAAGGGGAGAAGGAGAGAGGGAGATGGAAAGGGAAAGTATCTCTGAACAGTATTGCTGATCAATGGCTTTTCCTTAGTATAACACAATAATATGTATTTTCCTTTGAAGCAAGTTGCAGAGGTAAATAATTGTTGAAGTGGTGAAAAGTCCTATGAGCTGGTATAGAGATAGTTGCCGTTGTCCAAAAACAAATGATTGTATGTGGAATAAAGTTTAGTATAGAAAAACAATCAATGGGAAGTCCCAGTGTGATTTTGAAACAAAGTTCCACTTAATTACGCTACCAGTTACCAAGCCTGTTTGGTCTTGCAGTATTGCATTAGATGAGAGGCACTTTCAACATACGTTACCCGTCCTGCAGGGATGGATGATCATCGGTCCCGGGCTGTAAAAAGCCTCCAGAGCCTCTCCACTGTCCGAGTGCAGTGTGTTGAACCGCAGTGTTGTGATTGGCGTATTGCCGTATCAATGTGTTGGTTTTCTCAGAGATGCACTCGTCCACTCATCTGGAGAAGCTGGTACAGGTATAGTGATAGTTGTTGGTTTCCTCCGTGCCTGGAAATCTGTGTCCTTGTAGACAAATGCGTGCCCGGTAAGGGTAGCGGTAATATTTTCTCCTCCTTCCTTTCAAATATTGTGCCGGCTCGTGCACTCACATGGGGGATTACGTCATGTCCTCAGAGCATGGCGTCCGTACGATGACGTCGACGCGTTTCACAACGGGGGAAGTGTGTGTAGCTTCTTCTGGACGTAGTGATGACGTGGAGGGGACTCCTTCTTATAGCTGTCCTATCCCCTCCCCCGTCAATCATTTACTAAACAATGATTCAATTTAGAAGGTGAAGCCCCGTGTCTCTCATGTATTACTAACATTACGTGCTTGATTCAAATCAGCTGAACATGGAGTAGCTGTAAGGGCATATCACATCCATGTTGTTTTGGAAAAATGTGTATATATTTTCCTGAGTCTCTTTAACGTTGTTTTTCACATTTGTGCAGGTGAACGGTCTGTCATTAAAAGGGTAGACTTATTTTTACAGAGTTACCCATTAATTAGGTAGGTAATCAATGCCGTTCTTGTACCTACTACAGGCAGTGTATCAATATTAGTCAAAAATGGTCAAATATTGCATGTCTAATCACCACCTAAAATACATTCAGAGGGGAATTTCAGTAGGGAAGGACCAACATGGGAAAATGTCACATAAAAGACAACACAACAAAGAACGAAAAACAAAAAACAAAGGAACATTCTTAGGTGTGTAGATACCCAATTGATTAGAGATCACCGAGTATGGTTGTAGTGATCTATCATACAGTGTGTTGCAGATCTATTGCTTAGAAAATAAGAATTTAAAATTCTTCGTATATGTGAACTAATCATACTTTTCTATACAGATTTTTATTATTTATGTGGATCTATACTAATTCATTGATTTTTATCATAGTGTATTTATAGAAGGGACAGGAGGCCCTAGAAAGGGAGAAGCAGGCAGGATAATGCAGTTGGATAGGGGAAATATAATGTATTTCATAAACAATCCCTATAGTGATGTCCCTACTAATCGAAAGCGAGGTGTCAGGACTGAGAGAGATGGTGAATAGTAATGATAAAGATAAAATTAAAAAATAATAGATAAAACATAATGGTAGCAATAGAGATGGAGCTGAACGCTTTAGCATATATCTGCATCCATGTCATGCATTATAACAGTTTTTCTATTATTATTTTTATTTTTATGTTGTCAAAAAGGGTTGTAGGTTAAATTCTGTGTTGAGGCCCAGGGGGGCAAGTGTACCCAATCTAAAGATCCACCTTTTTTCTTTTTGTTGTAGAACTTGATCATAGTCGCCCCTTCTTGGGGAAAGGTTGAGGGCATAGATACCCTTTACCTGTAACCCTGTCAATTTGCCCTGGTGAAACCTGGCAAAATGTTTGGCCACCGGTTTCTCCGGATTTTTCTCGCCTATTTCCCTTATATGCTCGCCAATACGTATTCTAAGTTGTCGTGTGGTTTTCCCTATGTATTTTTTGTTGCAGGGACATGTAATCATGTAAATTACTTTCATGGTGGCACAGTTTATTAGATCTTTGATTTGGAATGTCATTTTGTCCTGAGAGTCACTAAAAGTCGCTGTTCTCTGGACAAAGGGGCATATTTGGCAGTGTCCGCAGGCAAACATGCCTTTGGTTCTCGGGAATTGTGATAACCAGGTAGAGTTCACGTTACGGACATATTCTGATTGTATAAGGCTGTCCCCTAGATTGGGTGCTCTCTTGGCAACCATCTTGGGTTCAGGTCCCACTATTTTGGCTATGCCCGGGGTGTTAAGGAGAATCCCCCAGTGTTTACGGAGTACATTCCTAACTTCTTCCCATTGGGATCCAAACTGTTAGAATTCTTACTGGTCCATAATCTGGCGGTTCCTGATTATTAATGTCTGTCTTTCTATTTAGCAAAGAGGGCCGATCTCGTTTTGCAGCTTTCTGTTTAGCTTTTCTAAGTTGCTTATGGGAATATCCCCGTTCCCTGAATCTGGTGTATAGATCTGCACTTTCCCGTCTGAAGTCCTCTGCATTAGAGCAGTTCCGTCTAATGCGTAGGAACTGGCCCACTGGTATGCTATCCTTTTGCCATTTTGGGTGATAGCTATCGGCGCGTAGTAGCGTATTGGCCGATGTTTCCTTGCGGAACGTGTGGGTTACCAAGGTTGTGCCTTTGAGCATTATCACCAGATCCAGGAACGAGATCTTTTCATAACTGTAAACAAAAGTAAGTCTGATGTTACGATCATTATTATTGAGCATTGCCACAAATCGCTTAAGTGATTCCTCATCGCCTTTCCACAAGACTAACACGTCATCGATGTACCTGAGCCAGGTATGTACATGGCTCAGGTACATCGGCGAGGTGTAGACCAGGTCCTCTTCCCACATCCCCAGGTGTAGACATGCATATGCTGGTGCCCATGGTGCCCCCATGGATGTACCATTGATTTGCTGATAATATTTCTCCAAAAATTGAAAACAATTGTGATTTAATGCAAACGTGAGGAGATCTACCAGAAATTCGTTCTGGGGTCCACACCTGGGGAAGTTTTTGTCTAGGAGTGTTTCGACCGCTTTGATGCCCCACTCGTGGGGAATCGACGTATATAGGGATTCCACGTCGATCCCGACGAGGAGGAGGCCCTCCTGTGATTGCAGGTTGGCAATATGGTCTAAAACATCACCTGTGTCTCCGACATATGATTTAAGGTCCAGGACCATTTCCTTGAGCATATTGTCAAGGAATTTGCCTACTCGTTCCAGGGGTCCCTTGATGGCAGAGACAATTGGTCTCCCAGGGGGATTAGTTAGCGATTTGTGCACCTTAGGAATTATATAAAACGTCGGGATATTAAAAACCTCGACTCGGAGATAGTCAAGCTCCTTTTTGCTCAAAAGTCCAGCTTCCTGTGCCAGTTTCAATTTCATGTTTAAGCAGTCAACTAGTTCAGGGAAGGGGTCTTTGTCAAGTTTCCTATAAGTGTCACTATCGCCCAACAGCCGGAAGACTTCTCTTTCATAATCTTTCCCGTTAAGTATAACTACATTTCCCCCTTTGTCACTGTTTTTTATTACCACTTCATTAGCATTAGATAGCTCTTTTATTGCATTCCTCTCATCATTTGTCAAGTTATCTATGAATCTGTGGTTCCAATCTACCTTTTCTAGATCCATCTGTATCATGTCAAGGAACAGGCTCAACCACTTGTGTTTATTAAGTGGGGGCATCTTCCTTGACCTGATATTCAAATCTACCCTTCTTTTTGTTGGTTCTAATGTGGTCTCTTCCACCTCACAGTTACCTTCCTCCCATAGGGACTCCAATGTATCTAACATTTCCCTTTCCGTCATCACACGTCAACGTCATCACACGTACGGACGCCATGCTCTGAGGACATGACGTAATCCCCCATGTGAGTGCACGAGCCGGCACAATATTTGAAAGGAAGGAGGAGAAAATATTACCGCTACCCTTACCGGGCACGCATTTGTCTACAAGGACACAGATTTCCAGGCACGGAGGAAACCAACAACTATCACTATACCTGTACCAGCTTCTCCAGATGAGTGGACGAGTGCATCTCTGAGAAAACCAACACATTGATACGGCAATACGCCAATCACAACACTGCGGTTCAACACACTGCACTCGGACAGTGGAGAGGCTCTGGAGGCTTTTTACAGCCCGGGACCGATGATCATCCATCCCTGCAGGACGGGTAACGTATGTTGAAAGTGCCTCTCATCTAATGCAATACTGCAAGACCAAACAGGCTTGGTAACTGGTAGCGTAATTAAGTGGAACTTTGTTTCAAAATCACACTGGGACTTCCCATTGATTGTTTTTCTATACTAAACTTTATTCCACATACAATCATTTGTTTTTGGACAACGGCAACTATCTCTATACCAGCTCATAGGACTTTTCACCACTTCAACAATTATTTACCTCTGCAACTTGCTTCAAAGGAAAATACATATTATTGTGTTATACTAAGGAAAAGCCATTGATCAGCAATACTGTTCAGAGATACTTTCCCTTTCCATCTCCCTCTCTCCTTCTCCCCTTTTCCCACGATAGGCTCGAGCCCCCAGGGGGCATTCGTGACAGCTTACCATAATATTTCTTGGGTGACTTTTCCCCTCTCTTTTTTGCGCGTCTAAGTATGACAGCAAACGCTGATTTCAGCCTATGCTAGGCTTGACATGAATGCTCCTCTGGCATCCGTACGGTGTTTTTTGTATAGTTTTTGTTATATGTCGTTTTGTCCCCCCTGTTGTCCTCAGTCACCTGTTCTGGAAAGTTCTGGCCAGCACGGTGATTTTTTATGTAACATGGATTGTGTTTCTTTATAGGTATCATGGTATTTATATCTGATTGGGTACAAGGCAATTGTATGAATAATCACTAATAAATTTAATATATTATTTAAAAACATATGGTTATGTGACCTTTCCTGCAATTGATACCTTTGTTCAAAAAGCCCCACTTTCTTATCTCTTTCTTTGGAGATACTTCTTTTTTTAGGTATACATGGTCAGGGGTTGAACATAGAGTATCCTAGCAAAACATTGCCTACCCAATCAATACGAACAAGCCTCCCCCTTTTTTCTTTTTTATTTCAGGGATTACTTATAGCAGATATAACAGCCACTGGTAATAAACGCATGTAAAATCCGGCAGGCTGGTTGTACCAAAGTTGATTGATCGTCTTGGGTACATTCAGCCTGCCCATACATGGTTCAAATCCTGGCTGGTTTCTGCTGAACCAGCTGAGATTCAAACAGTCTATGGCCGGCTTAAGGATTCTTTTCCTACCCCTTTATAACAGATCTGGGTGCTAGAGTAACTGATGATCAGTGAAGTCACATGGGAAGAAGGTGAGTGAGTCGCATGCTTCCCATACCTGAGGTACCGGGCATATAACTTTGCTTACAGCAGCTGAATGGAAAGCTGACATAGGAGGTAAAAAAAAGGTACGTATGTGAAGATGGGGAGACTGACAGTTAAGTGAACCTACAAACAACTATGCCTTCGCCGGGTAACGCAATGAATAATCATAATTGACAATAATCATGACAATTCTTTTGGGGGAAGGACAAGAACAATAGTTTACAGTGAAAGATATTTACACTGTGTCAGAAACAATCCAACATGTCTACATTAGCACATAGCTACATTAATTGGCTCCCATCTAAATTGACCCTAGTATGAGTGTGCAGGTATGTATGCACAATAGGGAACTTAAAGGGGTTGTAAAGTCAGATGATTTTTTTTATCTTGATGCATTAAGCTGCTTGCTGTAGGGGAACTCGACAGGAGGGAGGGGCCAGGAGCACAGAAGAGGGACATAATAGCAGATGGGAACCAGTGGATACTTCATTGAAAAGAAAAAAAAAAAAAAAAAAAAAAAAAGCAAGAATAGAAAAACATTTCTAAAATACCGAATCCAGATATTTCCATGTGAAATAGCATATAGGCAAACATAATAAATGAATGATACCAGGTTAAGGATAACAGAAAACATACCAACATCACGTGACACAATAAGAAACTCTGACTCGGGTAATCCAAATGCATTTGAAGGCTCTTCAAGCACAGAATACAAACTAGCACATGGACAATATTCCATAACCAGCACTTTATGTCGACTTGACATCTGCAAGTTAAAAAAGGTAAGAGCATTTATGACAATGCCAAAAAGAGAAAATAAATGAATACATACAGTAGCATGTTACATTTGACATGGTTGAACAGTACTTTAATGGGTAAATATGACCTCAACTGATTCCTATTTATGCAGATTCCACATTTTGCCCTTATTCAAGCTTTCATCAGTTGTCCATACTTCAACTACTCCAGACAAACACATTTTCCCCAATTAAGATACAGATGGGTGGAGGTTAGAATCCCAATCTGGCTTTTACTTCTATGATCACCATTTTTTTTTTTTTGTAAACTGGAAAGTGTTAGAAACTTGGTAAAGTTTTATGTTGATTTCTGGGTCTTCATTGCAAGAGATTTCCCCTCACTTTTTCTCCAGTGAAAGTGTCAACTTGTGTAGGAAGTAATAGTAAATCTCTACAACAGGGAACCAAGCAGCGAAAGGAATGCGTCTAAAGTCGGCCATACATAGATCAAAATACGGCCCAGCAGGAGTCGGTCAAATTTCGATCTAGGTATGGGCACTGTGGTTGTACTGAAGTCGGTCTACAGAATAACTTCTGTACAACTGTGCTGTTGGATTATTCACGATCAATCAGCACTGCAGGCTACAGCCTAAAATGCTGATCAGTTTATTTTGATGGCAGGGAAGTCTCCCCACTGTCAGAATAAAACATGACAAATATCACAGAACGTGTGGGATGGGGGAATCGGGTCAGTTTTTTCATTCAATCCGCTGGTTGAACAAAAAATAACTAACTGACAAATTCATTGGCTGCCTAAGATGGCCAAGATACTCTAGTAGTCAAAACTTTGCGGAAACCCATTACAAAAAGAAAGTATAGTAGCTTAGAAAACAGAGTTTTCAAATTGACTCCTTTGCCGAATGCCATTTGTTGCCTGTGCTGTGCAGCCATGTTCCAACATAAAGAATAGATGGCTTTAGCGATCTTGATTTGTGTGTGCATGTGGGCAGAACAGCTAAATGAAAACTTTTAATTGCTTAAAAGTGGTTGTAAACCCTGTTACACCACTTGTACCTACAGGTAAGCCTATAATAAAGCTTGTGTATAGGTACTGTAAATATCTCTTAAACCTGCACGGTTTAGGAGATATTTACCATATATGCTTGCGCCATCATTGGGGCATGCGCACTGAAGAAACAGCTCGTTCCTGACGTTTCTTCAGCAGTGTGCCGTGACTGGCAGGTCCCACTCGCATGCACGGGAGTGGCGTCATCATGACTCTAGCCAATCACAGCACCGGAGCCCATGCAATGCATACTAGCTCATTATGCCTTTGTCTTACAGGTCTTTTTGTTTTTTTTTTATTATTATCGGGTTTACAACCACTTTAACTTAATTGTACTGCTTGCATGCTAAACCAAGATAGGTATTGAATAAATCAGGTGAAAATGTTCAATCATACATAGGTTAGCTTTAATTACACTGTGGTTCCTTACACTGGATCAGTGTTTTTTTAAAATAATATTTACTCTGTAGCTTACTAGCTTTAAAGTTTCACTAAAGGTTATTTTTTTTAGATTAAATAACAAACGCGTCATATTCACCTGCTCTGTTTTTGCACAGAGCGGCCCTGAGCCGCCTCGTCTTGGTTCCCCCGCTGGCAATCTTGGCTCCTCCTCTTCATATGTCCCAATAGCAAGTCGTTTGCATTGGAGGCACATGGTATCTGCTCCCTCACGATCTGTGTCTCTATAGAGCCACGCACCATAGATACACACATCTGGGCATAGCCCCCCCCCCCCCCCCCACTTCCTCCTTATTGCATTCGATTCACAGCAAGGACTGCTGTTCGAGTCCTTGTGTGAAGAGGAAGAGAGGGGAGAAGAGATGCAGCTGAGCACAGTGCTGGATTTCTTCCTCTCCTCCCCTTCACACAGGGGGGGGGGGGGGGGACAGAGAAATACAAAATGTTTTTTTACCTTAAAGTGGTTGTAAAACTTTAACATATACCCAGTGAAGAGAAAAGCCTCAGGAGATTAAACAAATCCTCCTACATAAGTTTTACTTATTTATCTGCAGTCTTCTCTTCATCCATTCAAAAGTGCACAATTTTAATAAAAAATCCTTCTGCATCTGTGGGGAGCAGAGAGGAGGGAGTGGAGAGCTGTAGCTAGTGTGTGAGAGCCGATTAGAGGAAAGGGATACACCCACCACTACAGGAACCAAGGAAGGATACAGAGCTGTGTTCTGAATAGACAAAGTATGTTCTGAGCTCCCTCCCCAGTCACAAATGTATCATGCGTTGGGAAAGCTTCTCATAAGTGACACATGCTGATAACAGAGGAAGAAAGCACCAGAGAGAAATGACACTTACCCCTGTACACATCGGGGATATTTGTCATGCAATCTGACAGTTCCAAATCGCATGACAAATCGCACCCCATTGTCACCAATGGAACCGTTCAAATCGACACAACTCATGTCGTAGCAACTTTGAAAAAGGTTCCTGCTACTTCCCCCCCCCCCCCAATTTCATTGCAACTTGCATAGACTTTTATTGAATGAAGTCGCAAGCGGCAATGAAATCAGAGGTGCAAATCACCCTGATGTAGCGAGATTTTGAAACCACACTGGTGTGAACCAGGGCTAAGAGGTTTGTGACGAACAAAGATGTCAGATCCCTGCCCTTCTCACCAACTCGTGACAAAGGACTGGCCAATCTTACACCACACTGTCACATATGTAACAATGCCACTCTCAGCTGCACCCTGAACAAAGATTTTCCAGGTCGCGGGACAACAATCTAGGTGCCAGCAGCCTGAGAGCAATTGTCACTGGGTTAAGTTAATTAAGCAATCAAGCCTTTAAAATGGCCTACACCCCGTTTTTTTACCAAGGAGGTGGAAACTCACAATTTTAGCAATAACAGCTATGATTTGAGAGTAAACATCTAAACCAGGGGTGCCCAACCTTTTGAAGAGCGAGGGCCACTTAAGCGAATTGGTAACTGGTCATGGGCCACAATGAGTGGAGCCGGAGGATGACAGGTCCGTGTCCACGGACACAGCCCACTCTACTTTATGAGCCCTTTGATCCAATCCGATTTGCATTATTTTTTTTTTTATTTTTTTTTTTAGGTAGGCGGGTGTAAACAGACACAAGTCCGTTTACATCTGCTGCTCCATAGAGGTGAATAGTAACTCCGATTGGCCCTGACCAATCAGGGGCCTAAGTCTGCTTTCACACTGATGCGCTGCGATTTGCCCAAACCGCAGCGCAGTGAACCTGTGGATTTTCTGCGGGTTAGCTGCACTTTGCCATAAACTTCTATTATATCATGCAGGTGTGGCGCACTTTCTGAAGGCGCAACAAACCCGCAGGTAATAACAGAAGTCTATGGCTCAATGCAGGTAACTCGCAGCTGCTCTGCACCTGCGGATCAGTTTGAAAGCAGCCCAGTAACCACTGCAAAACAGATATATCCATATATACTGTGAATTTAGTAGTAAACTTACCTTTAATAACCGTCTTCCATTCTGGTTTTGCTGGCTGTTGCTGTCCCAGGCGGAGTGCATTTGGTATCACTCCACCTGTGACCGGAGCGTGCGCTATACAGGAAGCATGGGCTTACGTGGCTCTGCTCTGTAGCTACTTCCACTACCAGCGGCTTCATTCACAAAACTGCTGCTCTGGGATGGCGTGTTGGCAACCCGTGATCTGGGCTTGCCATCCTGCCACCTTAGAGCAAGGGGTCGAGGGCCACATTAGAGGGCTCCGCGGGCCACTGGTTGGGCACCCCTGATCTAAAACACACACTGTCACTAAAGACAGGCATGTTCAGAGATTTATACTACAGTAGCGCTCTTCAAGAGATAGGGATTCTTTTGCTTTAAAAAAAATAAAATAAAAATCTGTTTATTGAAGTACCTATTGCTTACAGACTGCTAAGATGCATATTATTGTCCGATGTGTAATTTGCATTGCTATGACTAAGGCTTCCGCCTAAACCCGTCAGTTATTGTTTTATTGTCACTCCGATGTACCAATAAGTAATACTTGTGGACTTCAGTGTTGCCGGCTCCTTTCTAGTTTGTGACTTGTAATGTGATGGGACACATCGAGCTCAGGCACCTGTGAATGGATCTGGTGTATGGATTGTGTGGTCCCTGCAGAGAGCACCGTTACCGGTTTACCTTCCTATGCAGGTTTCAGATGTCTACTTTACAATACGAGGAGTGCAGAAGCCTAATCCACTCTGTTACCTACTAGCCTAGGGCTGTTTGGGTTCAAAATGCTACCCAATAAATGATGAAGGTAAATACGACTATTCTGGCTGTGCTGTTAGTATTTCATGAGTTATCATATACTGAAGTTTTAGAGTCTTGGCTGCTAACCAGTCTATCAGGGATGTGGATTGCTATGGAATTTACGATGGGGGGGCTGCAGATATCTGATAAAACTCCAGTCACTCAAGTAAGACATTTTTATTATGGTTTTCCAGACTGGAGTGTGGATTTGGCTAATAGGCATGAGAGGTCCCGTTTCTGTCCTAGTCTGATCAGAAGGTTCTGGCATCAGTTAAACAGTTTGTGTATTATATAAACTGAGGGGAAAAAGGGGGGGGGGGGCAGAAGTTCGCTGTGCTATGCTTTATGACAAAATGTAAGAAGGGTTGAAATTTAAGCGCCATGCCACTGCCAAGAGGTCTAGATACAACTTTATTCCATTAAAGGTTAGGAGTACAGATCAAGAAATAGCCAACGTGTTATTCTAATAGGCCTGTGCTTTCAATTCACACTGGAATAAATATCATTGTGGGTCCAGTTCACTACTGGTTTGTTCACTTGGTTGCCAGTCAAGCCCTGGTGAAGGGGGCACGTAGACCCCCGAAAATGCATAGGCTATTTCTTGATCTGTACTGTACTGACCTTTAATGGAATAAAGTTTTATCTTGACCTCTTAGTAGTGGCATGGCGCTTGAAATTTCAACCCTTCTTACATTACAAGCCAAGAAGACTGTGTAGAAGCCGCCTGCCCAGGAACAAGATCATTTGCACCAACATGAACAGTAAAATAAACCTGTGTCCAGCGATACCTTTCCACTTTCCTCAACCATTCTTATGACAAAATGACATAGGAGACTTGTCACGTAAACAAAATGGTTGCTACTCGCACAACTATTCGTGTACCCAGTACACCACGACCATTACAAGGTTTATAACCACTTTAATGCAAGGAATGCATTAAGGTAAAAAACATTTTCAGCTGTTGTATCACTGTAACAGCACCTTTTAGGAAACATTTAGAAAAAGGTATCATGGCATGCATTTAACTATTTTCCACTACTTGCTTTATGAATTAGGCAATTTATATATGGTTCATACTGTATTTGGACATGTGTACAATAGAACCCAGATCAATGGATTTGAGGTTTTAGGCAAGACCCCACACCCCTTAATGCAATGCAGGCTAAAATTCCCTTGCAGCAGTCTCATTTTAAAAGAAGAGGAAACTACAATTTCAGATTGTGCGTGTAGTATTGCTGACACTGGCTTATCCATTAGCGAAAAGGGAATACTGCTTTGGCAATACAACCCCAATTGCAAAAAAAAGTTGGGATGCGGTTTAAAAATATAAAAAAAAAAAAAAAAAAGAAATGCAATTATTGGAAAATATCACAAACCAATATTTTTATTCACAATAGAAAACATATCAAAATTTTGAAATTGAGAAAAAAATAAATTAAAAAAAAAAAGGGTACCATTCTAATAAAAAAATAAATTACAAAAAAAAAAAAAAAAAAAAAAAGGTAATCTTGAAATTGATGGCAGCAACATGTCCCAAACAAGTCTGGACAGGGCAATGTCTACCACAGAGTAGCATCCTCCCTTTTAACAACATTCTGTAAACATCTGGGAAATGAGCCTGATATAGGATCCTAACTGCTCAACAGTTCTGGGTCTTCTTTGTTGTATTTCTGGTTTCAAGATGCACCAAATATTTTCAATTTGTGAAAGGTCTGGACTGCAGGCAGGCCAGTTAAGCACCCAGACTCTTCAACTACAAAGGCATTCTGTTGTCATAGAAGCAGAATGCGGTTTAGCATTGTCCTGCTGAAATATTCAAGGTCTTCCCAGAAAAAGACCATCTGGATGAGAGCATTTGCTGCTCTAAAACCTGGATTTATCTTTCAGCACTGATGGTGCATTTCCATATGAACTAATGAACCTCCATACCATCAGAGATACAGGCTTTTCAACTGAGTGCCGCTAACAGGCTGGAAGTTTCCACTACTTTTTTTTGTCCGGAGGACGCAGCACGCGTGGTTGCCTAAAGAATGTCAAATTTTGATTTGTCCGACCACAGAAAACTGTTTTACACTTTGCAACGGCCCATTTTATATTACCTTTGGCTCAGAGAATATAGCAGCGTTTCTGGATCATGCTCAGATATGGTTTCTTCTTTGCATGAGGGCCTTGCATTTTTGGCTGGTATGGTGAACTGTGTTCACAGACTGTGGTTTTTGGAATTATTCCTGAGCCCATGCAGTGATTTCCATCACAGAATCAAGCCTGCTTTAAAAGCAGTGCTGTCTGAGGGCCCAAAGATCTCAGGCATCCAATATTGCATTTCAAATTTGTCCCTTCTTGCGCACAGAGATTTCTCCAAATCTTTTGATGACATTACGTACTGTAGATTATGATACATTTAAAGTCTTTGTAATTTTACGTTAAGGGAACGCTATTCTGAAATTATTCAACAATTTTTAGATGCAGCTTTTCACAGATTGTGAACCTCTGCCCATCTTTACTTCAGAGATACTCTGACTCTCCAAGATGCTATTTTTATACCCAATCATGTTACGGACTTGTTCTCAATTAACCTAGTTGCAAAATCTTCTTCCAGCTCTTCCCTGTTAGTACCACTTATTTTGCAAGCTTTTTTTGCCCTGTCGCAACTTTTTGTTTAGACATGTTGCTGCCATCAATTTCAAAATTACCATTTTTTTTTCCCCCCTTAAAATGGTACATTTTCTCAGTTTAACTATTTGATTATGTTTTCTATTGTGAATAAAATATGGGTTTATGAGATTCGCCAATAATTGCATTCTGTTTTTATGTAGATTTTACAAATTTTTTTGGGCTTGGGGCTGTATAAGGAGCGCTAAGGAGCAGACACCTGCTTTCAGTTTTAAAATGGAACATTTCTTTTAAAGGTAATCTGTACCAAAGCATTATGGAGGCTATCACTGCTCACTTTCCTTCTGTATATTCTAGATGCCTGGCTGTGAAGCTAGTTCACTGGTTTTAATATTTTGTCAGTCACAAACCTGAAGTATGCAGATCAGGAATTCTGCCTTTGGTCATTTCCAGGAGGTCAGCACTAGCAGCCTGTTTCTCCTCATACAGACTTCTTTATAAAGTGCCTTTAAAAGTAATATTGTTGGCATAATTTACTAGGGGGTTTACTTTAAAGTGATAGTATATTTGTCCAGCACTGGAAATAACTTAAGGGGTTGTAAACCTTTGAGGTTTTTCACCTCAATGCCTTGAGGTGAAAAACCCCCTGTAAAGCTGCAGCCCCCGAGCCCCCGTTTTTAAGGATGAGCCCAGGCTTGTTCACAAGCCGAATGTGCAGAGCCTGCCAGGAAGTCGGCACTGCAGAGTGCTAATCACAGGATGATCGGGGCCACTCTGTGCAAAACGAGCTGCACAGTGAAGGCAAGTATAACATGTTTGTTATTAAAAAAAAATAAAAAAAATAAAAAACACATTTTGCTTTAGTGTCACTATATAATAGTCATATTTTTTCCATTTGCATAAAATAAATGTACATGCACTTTCACTAGGAAAACTTAACAAAAAAATAAAAACTGCAATAGGTAATACTATTAATGTGCAAAAATAATAATAACTTTGGGGGAGCCACATGCAAAAAAATATCTGAATACAAAAATACTGAACACGAAGTGAAATGTCGCGCTACCCCTTTAACCGCTTCCCGACCGGCCACTGCATATATACGTCAGCAGAATGGCACGGGCAGGCAGAATCACGTACCTGTACGTGATCGTGCATGTGCCTGCCCGTGGGTCGCGTTCGCGACCCGGTCGGGAGCTCCGTGACCCCGGCCGCGGGACCAGCGGACCCGATCGGGTTACGGAGCTGAAGAACGGGGAGAGGTCTATGTAAACAAACCTCTCCCCGCGCTTCCTACACTGACTGTCAGTGATCGGCGGTTCCCTGTCATCGGGAACGCCGATCAATGACGTCAGACGTACAGCCACGCCCCCCTACTGTAAAAAAAACACAACACGTCACACTGACTCCTCCCCGCCCCCTAGTGGTTAACCCCCTAACTACAACTATCATTTACATAGGAATCAGTGCTATTTAAATAGCAGTGATTGCTGTATAAATGACAAATGTCCCAAAAATGTGTCAAAAATGTCCGATGTGTCCGCCAAAATGTCGCAGTCACAATAAAAATCGCTGATCGCCGCCATTACTAATAAAAAAAAAAATAATAAAAATGCTATAAAAACTATCCCCTATTTTGTAAACGCTATAACTTTTGCGCAAACTAATCAATAATCGCTAATTGCGATTTTTTTTACCAAAAATATGTAGAAGAATACGTATCGGCCTAAACTGAGGAAAAAAAAAGTTTTTTATATATTTTTTGGGGATATTTATTATAGCAAAAAGTAAAAAATATTGCATTTTTTTCAAAATTGTCGCTCTATTTTTGTTTTATAGCGCAAAAAATAAAAACCGCAGGGGCGATCAAATACCACCAAAAGAAAGCTCTATTTGTGGGAAAAAAAGGACGCCAATTTTGTTTTGGAGCCACGTCGCATGACCGCGCAATTGTTAGTTAAAGCGACGCAGTGCCGAATTGCAAAAAGGGGCCTGGTCCTTTAGCTGCAAATTGGTCCGGGGCTGAAGTGGTTAAAAAGCAAACTTGTGACGAAACACATTGGATTGAGCTTAGCAGGCTGTTATCACACCTGCTGGCTAGTGGCACTGTACCTGTCAATGCTGTTGCTTTTTTCCCCTTTTGTGAGTATCATCGTTTTATTTTAACCAATACATTTAAAAATGGGATTAACACTATGAGCCCCATCTCTCTTATTTCATGGCCTATTTATGACACTTCTGCTGAGGTGGTTATTCTGTGCAGAATGATCTTTTCTTTTTGGCAGGATTTATAAGATGATGCATATGCTATCATGCCCTCTCTATATGGAGGGCCTGGATTTATATTGGCAGTGGATCACTAGAGTTGTTTCAAGAACACCCACTGGAGTTGTACCTTTTGCGTTGTGATTGGCACTTTACTTTCGAAGAAAGTCACTTATTATTAGCACTTTTAAAGTGGTGGTGTTTAAACTTTCACTGGGCAAACTGCAAAGCAAAAAAAACTTATTTTTTTTTTAAATATAAATACACCCCGAACTTTCCTTACAAAGTACATTTTGGCTGGTTGCTATGGAGTATTGCCCTTTGCCCCTAGCTGGCCTCTTCTTGCACTGTTCACTAAATAAAAAAACTTGAGGTTTATATTTATAACAGTTTTACCTCTTCCTCAATTGCAAAGAGTTTCACAATATTCTTGTGGTTAAGCTTTTTCAAAACTTCAAACTCCCTTGTTTGAACATCCGCAGGACGAAGGAAGCTCAAGTTATTAAACACCTTGACGGCATATAAATCCCCCGTTTTCTAAAAAATAAAAAGTAAATATATATAGGTTAATGATATCCAGCATAAATACTTTTAGAATACATAAAAGAACATAGTCCTTTAGACCTGGTTCACACTAGTGTGATTTCAGTCACACAGACTCACATAATGGAAATCACATTGTTTTCAACGATGCTTGTTCACATCAATGCAGCTCCACGCAGCACGTTTTTAGAAAAGGTTCCTATACTAACTTTATCATAAAAAATCTCTTGTGGTTACCTCTCACTAGAAAAAGGAAGGAGGCACATTTGTGCTTACCTACCAAATTACTTCCTGTACACCTAAGTTAACTAAAGTACACAATCACATATGAAAGAAGGAGAGGCGGGGGGGGGGGGGGTGAGGCAGCAAGCAAATTCATTGTAAGTGGCAATTCTGCCAACATAGTTTACCTTATTGCGTCCTCGAAACACATTGGCAGTTGCTCCTTGTCCCAGAATGTCAGAAAGCAGCCAAAGATAATTTGCAGTGCTCTGCATCTTGCTTGGTCTTTAAGACCTTTAATTTCCTGAGAACAGATTAACATTAGAATTAGTTACAATTGGATAATGACATTTTATTTAGTAAGTGTTAACAAGCTGCTGGAAAAACTACAGCATTCTCCTGACCTGGAGTAACCAGGAAGCCTATGCACCATAAACCTATAGGTTTAGTGAAATAGGAGTGCTCTGTCAACAACCACCACAGTGACATTTTTTTCTAAACAGGGAAAAACCTAATGCTGCTTACAAAGATATATACTTTTAAAGAGGAAGTAAACCCTCTTTTACAACTTTAGCTTACAGATAAGTCTATATTAAGGCTTACCTGTAGCTAACAAGGATATCTCCTAAACCTGCACGGTTTAGGAGATATACCTGTATTTGCATGTGCCGACGTCATGCGGCACATGTGCACTTGCGACAACTGAAGCAACGGCGCTATATGCCGATGCTTCAGTTGTACTATGCCGATCTCCTGCGCATGCGCAGAGTGACGGCATCGCGGCTCTGGCAAATCACAGCGCCGGAGCCGCGATACCCTGAAGTCACTCCGGGAGAACATGTCGGCGGTCGGAGGGGGAGAAGAGGACCGATGCCGGGGCTTCGGTCTCAGGTAAGTGATACATAATTAGCTAGTATGCTATGCATACAAGCTAATTATGCCTTTGTCTTGCAGGTTTTTATTTTTTTTTTCGTTTTTTTAAGAGGGTTTATTTCCTCTTTAAAGGCAGGGCTCGACAAACCCCAGATTGGCATGGCAACAAGCAGTTTCATCCTGGCAGACGCCCGAAATTTGTCAAGCCCTGTTTTAAGGAGAAACAAGGAGCCTTGCTATCCTCTTTTTTTGAAAATGCAAGTTCTTTGGCTGTCAAGCCGATTATCTTGCTTTAATACTTAAGGTCACTGACATGCAACAAAGTATGCAGATGAGGCCTTAGGGACCTTTTACACTTACAGCAGCCCTGGCCATCCCTTTGAAAAGTGATCCACGGTTGATTTACTCTTTTTGCTACTGAAGGAGTTCATCATGTATCATCCCAACCTCCAAGGCCGAGACCATTCCAGCCTCCGAGGCTGAGACCCCACATGCTATCCCAAATCCATCACGCCTAAAGCTGGGTACACACAGTTATTTATTTTTTGGTTCAACCTGAGGATTGAAAAAAAAAATTAAAAATATAAAAACCTGACAGATCCCTGCATCAACATAAGATAAAGGACATCTCCATCAACTGGTCGCAGACAGAAAAAATTACCAATTTTGACCCTGACACATTTTATTGAGGTAAGGATTTCAGCGGAGAACCTAGAGGGAGTCAACTGCATTGTGGCAGCCTACATATTTTATTTTGTACCCCACTGGGTCTGCCTTTTCTTTCAATGAGTGCGCTATTAGGCAAGATCGCACAGAGGAGGTTGTAGATTGGCTAACCAACCTTTGCTCACCTTCTCCCCACCAGGCACAGAGAAGCAGATTTTCCCCAGCAGCTACAAATGTGCCATTTTTTCCTCTTCCTCTACTAGTATGCCTGCCTTTGCCCTGCAAACTAGTATGGAGGAGTCAGCTGGATTATTTCAGCACAGCATTAGTAACCTGATGCAGGAGGATGTGCAAGAATTCTTGTTATTAGATGCTGAGGAAGAGAGCACCAGAAACACATAGGAAGGTGCTAACAAGCAGGCAGAAACAACTACCAGCTTACTGCCAAGTGTTCTCCAATGGTGAGGAGAGTGGGGATGAAGAGGTGACAGCCCATACCTTAGAACTTCACGATTCTAGAGAAAAATAGAATCAGGATTTATTGCTTAGAATAAAGATCACGATTCTTGGCGTAACATCACATTATACAATAAATTGGGCTAACTTTACTGTTTAGGTTTTTTTTTTTTTTTTTTAATTCATTGAAGAAGTGTATTTTTGCCCCAAAAATTGTGCTTGAAAGAGCGCTACGCAAATACAGTGCAACATAAAATATTGAAACAACCGCCATTTTTTTCTCTAGGGTCTCTGCTAAATAACAAGTGTGTGTGTGTGTGTGTGTTCCATAATTTTCTAGCAGAAAATACGGATTTTAACTTCTAAGCAACAAATGTCAAATAGGTTTAGTTTAAGTGGTTAAACTGACCTCATTTGCAGACCGAAGTTCATCCCTTTCATCTAAAAGAACTAAATGTAACAATGTTTGCTTTCATCTCCCAGCGCCGAGATGTTTTTTTATTTTTATTTTTATGACAGCTGTGAGTGAGCAGAGAACGGCTCTGCACTTGTCACATGAATGAATCGTGGAAATGCCAGATTAAGATGTGAGGGGGGTTGAATTGACATTGCGATTTTTTAACGATTAAATCAGGCAGCTCTACCATACCTGTATGCTAGAGGTTGTAGAGGAGTAAAGTTAGGAAGAGGCAGTGCAGGAAGATTTAATCCAGGGGAAAGGGCAGCTTGCAGAGGATGCCACTCCTCCATGAATGCAGACCACTGCTATCCCCAGGGCTACTCCTCATAGCTCAGCAGTCTGGGCCTTTTACAAATCTGCTGTGGAAACTACCGTTTGTGTTTTCAGTCTCTGCCTGTAGGTGTATCAAGCAAGGTTAAATCGACCAGTCATTTGGGTACCGCATGCACAAAGAGATATTATTCTTCACCACAAAGCTCTGTGGAAAAAGCACATCATTGATAGGCCGAGCAGCAGAAAAAGGCCCCCAATCTTCCTTGTGCCTCACTTTTAATCTCTTAACAAGATTCTACATCTGCATTCACTGCAACATCTGTGGCCTCAAGTGATAAGGTAGGATATGGGAATTTCGAGGCCTTGGTTTGACTTAAAACTCCTGCCAGTTATTACATATATTCCTTACAGACACAGCTGCTACGGTAACAAAAGTGGTCATACTTTTGCTGTATCACACAGTTCCCCGAAACAAGATGATCTTTCTCTTACACATTTGGTAAGTGCTGCTCTGTAGCGAATAGATTTATATTTTAATATTTCAGGAAGGCTTGGAGAGATCCTTCATTCTGAACACTGCAGCTGCCTATACAGCCTTATTTTAGAGGGCCCTCTAAGCTCTGCATCACCCTTTTGTAAACGTTTGGCTTAGTAAAAAGTTAAAGTTTTGCTTTATTTATTTATTTATTTTTTTCGGTGAAATAATGCACTCCAGTGCTTACACAGTGTGCATGGGTCTGTACAATATTTAATATGTAATACACTCCCACTTCGATTTCCTGATTAACAATTGCCTGTTTTTCCCTCTGAAAATGAAGCCTACTAAAGCCACTTATACAGTGTGCTTCAAGTAAATTGTAAAATAGTTCTGTTTTCTGTGAAATAACCAGGGTGGATACAAAAAAATTTATTTTATTTAAAATCAGATTTTTTAGATCTTTATAAAATTTATTTTAATAAAATGCTTTTGGAGTAAAAAAAAAAAAAAAAAAAAAAAAATCTATCTAAAGATAGGTTTTTCTATTCAAGATACATTCATTTAGTTTATGCAGCATGAAATTAAGCTTATGTAGCATAAGGCTGTATATTCAGCAATATTTACAAATGATGCATTCACACAATTTCACAGTAACCATGAGATAAAACAAAGTTCACGAATATTCCTTTATCCCATTGTTTTGCAAATCTATGTACACTACAAACTGTATGATTGAATTGGTTCTGATATTGCTGTTTTACTAACCTGACAGCTTATTATTCTAAATAGGAAACCTTCATTTTTTTTGAAAATATTAATGTGGTTGTAAACCCTCCACTTTCTCTTTAGCTCATTCTAATCTATATACAACATGCAGCTGATCGCTGCCTGTGGAATTTTACTCACTCTTTCTGTTCCATTAGAAACCGTCCTGAAATCTGTAGTGGCATCAGCCACGCTTGCGCATTCCATAAATTCTTTAACGGCACACTATGCGTGCCGTTTCACTATCCTCTGCATGCCATTGACTTTCATTGAAAATGGCACAGAGAAAGAAGCCTTGCGATGCTGTGCTCTCCTCCTCTCCTTCCTGGTTCTTCCCCTTGGGACTGTACAAGACATCACACAGGGGGGAGTGAACCAGAGCAGCACAGAGAGTGATTTGCCGTCATCAATGGCTTAGCTCGGTTGCTGTAGTAACGGCAATCGAAATAGAGGCTTGGTTTAGACTTGGACAGGAAAACAAAGTAAGGGTGGAAATGACATCCACAAAAGATTCATCACTCAGTAGTAACAATGGCGTAGCCCATACCCAAAATTAAAAAAAAAGTGAAATAAGGCATTTTACAACCTTGTTTTTGTCATATTTAAATGTGTATAGCTTACCAATGCATTCCAAAATAATTATATTTAAAAAAAAAAAAAAAAAAAAAAAATGTATGGGGGTTTACTTCATCGTTAAAGATTCTAACTACCGGAAAGAATAAGCCCTTACATTTAAAGAGCACCTGTCATTTCAGATCCATCATGGCAGTGCCTGTTAGTGGGCATCCACTCACCTGCTACATCACTCACCTTGTTGTGTCACTGCCACATCACCAACCATCCCATTAAAGTGAACGGGACTGTTGGTGAGTCAACAGCGGGTCAGAAGAGGAGCCTCTGCTGGACAGAGATGACAGTTGCTCTTTAAAAATGATCATTTAAATCAAGTTGATTTGAACCAAGCCTTTTTACTAGTGATTTAAATCGACTTGATTTAAATCGAATCCACCCTGGAAATAAACTCTCACTTTAATTTATAACAGTCTTCCTAGGCGCTACTGAAACTGAAGTCTAGAACAGTGCTTACATAATGTGCATGGAGTCTGTACAATATTTTTGGCTGTCAAAATAAAACCTGCCAAGTCCCTCTTTTTAAAATTGTGGCCTTCTTCAGCTGCTGACATAGGGGTTGATTTACTAAAACTAGAGTGCACAATCTGGTGCAGCTCTGCATAGTAGCCAGATTCTAACATCCGCTTGTTCAATTTAAGTGGTAGGCTAGGCTCAAAGTTTTCTACCTTCATGCATTCTATGCAAGAAGGTAAATTTCTGAGTGCAGCAGCACCCCAGTTCCCTCCTATAGCTTTCCTGAGCCCCATCTCAATCCAGCGATGTGCATGAGAGCCTCAGATCTCCCTCGTCATTGGCTGAGACAGCAGAGTTAACCATTGGCTCCTGCTACTGTCAATCACATCCAGTTAGCCAATAAGAAGAGAGAGAGGAGGTGAGGCTGAGCTCCGCTCTGTGTGTGAATGGATACACGGATCAAGGGCTCAGGTGTGAGTCTGATTGGTGCCCCCATAGCAAGAGGGTTGCTATGGGGGAACTAGGCAGGAGGAAGAGGCCTAGAGTGCTGATGGGGGGACCCGAGACGAGGAGGATCTGGGCTGCTCTGTGCAAAACCGTGGCCAATCACAACAACAACAAAAAAAAAAAAACTGAATGAATCAGTTACATTCAGTAAAATGCTTGCTTATAGAATTAAATTTACTGCTATAAAGCAAACACAAATACAAAACCCTGATATTGCTCTGGTTACAGTGTCTAAAAATATATATATTTTTTCCATACTATCACACCAGTTATATTACGATGCTGTAATGCACAGGTGAATGTAAAAAAAAAAAAAAAATAATAATAATTATAATATATATTTATAGATTATATATAATTTTTATTGAACTCCAATAAAGGGCGAGACCCCCATCATTACAACAATATGAAGATAATTGACATTGTTTTATTAAGATCTGAACTACATGAATACAATGAACATATTAATTTATTACATTACTCATTGACACAAGACTTAACAGAAATTGCAATTGCCTAGCTCATTAGTAACTAGTGTAATATCAGTGGTAAAAAAATAAAATTCACTGTTACTGTACTAATGGCACTGGTAGGGAAGGGGTTAACATCAGGGGTGATCAAAGGGTTAAGTGTGCTCCTAGGGGGTGCCTTCTAATTGTGGGGGGGATGTGCTTTCACTAAAGGAAAACAGAGATCCATGTTTCTGCGGAGAAACACAAGATCTCCATTTTTCCCTTTGGCTGAACGGTGATCTGCCTCGTTTATATAGGCAGACCGCCGTTCTGCCTCTCCTCAGAACGATCAGCGAGTCCCAGGGGACAAGGGCTTTGCGCTTAAGGGCCGCCCTGCCACAGTATATGTACTTGGGGTGCTTCTTAAAGCGGCGTTCCAGCCGTTTATTAAAAGTCAGCAGCTACAAAAAGTGTAGCTGTTGACTTTTAATAAACACTCACCTGTCCCACGATCCAGCGATGTGGCCGCCCAAAGCCTCAGTTCTCTCCCTCACGTCTCCGCGTTGCCGGCATCACTAGTGTGGGCACCCAAAAGTAACAGCTTGTAGCTTCACAGCCGGGTGCGCATTGCGTGTTCTGAATGACAATCTTCTGGGACCTGCGACGTGTCTCAGAAGATTGCAGGGAGTGAGGGGGAGAGGAGAACTTTTGCTCGAGTCACCTAGGCGGCAAAAACAAAAAGGTGTGAGCGGTGTACCTGTCAAAACTAGGTACCTCCTCAATACCGGGCACTTTCACCCCTCATGCGCAGGCCATTTTTCAGCGCTGTTGCACTTTGAATGACAATTGCACCATGGTACCCAAATTAATTCATCATCATTTTCTTCACACAAATAGAGCTTTATTTTGGTGGTATTTAATCACTGCTGGCTTTTTTTTTTATATTATTTTTTAAGAAAAAAAAAAAAAAAAAAAAAAAGACGGAAAAAAAATAAATAAAGTTTCTGTCAGTAAATTTTGTAAACAAATTTTTCTCCTTCACTAATGTGTGCTGATGAGGCTGCCCAGATGATGCAGCACTAATGGGCACGGATAGGCACTGTAATCAAGGGACTGATGAACAGCACCCCCGATTACCTGTCTGGGTGTCCCCTACGAGGAGATGCCACTGATCGTCTCTCCTCGCCACACGCTCTGTCAGTGCGAGGCGATGAGAGACGATTAGCGGCACTTCTGCATTTACATGTGACTGGCTGTGATTGGACACAGCCGATCACATGGTAAAAGAGCAGAGTCACGTCCTGTCCTAGCAGCCACTCTGGGGCGACATCCTATGACGCCCACCCAGAACAAGAGCCGCACCTATCCTCCATCATTTGACGGTGGGCGGGCCGCATGTTGGGTGAAGCGGAAGTTCCACTTCACTTCCTGTCCCATGGCAAAGACAGGGGGGAGAGAGAAAATCCCTCCAAAGTGTGAAACGTTCCTGGTTGTCACCATTTATAGATTTCCCCTCTATTCCCGTTCATAGACAGAAGGAAAAACCTGACAGGGGTTCTAATCCCTCTCCAGTCTATACAAAACTATACAAAAAATAAAAAAAAGTTTCCTATTAGTTATCTTACCACTATTATAAGACTGAGTGCCTTTTGTCACTTGCCAGTCTAAATATCATGACAGATGACATGTAGGCTCATGTGACACGGCTCACAAGGTATGGTACATTATTTTTTACAGGTGTGGCAAGACAGAGCTCTGTAGGTAAGCAGTAAGAGACAGTAAAAACGTAGCAATAAGGATCTATACTGTGCATGCACTGTCACCATAAAATCCTCCATTACTTCCTCCCTAGGATACAAACAAGGAGCACTCCATGAAAACAATGCTCCCAGGCCACACACTATGTACCGTACACACATCACAGTCCGTACACTTAAAACGTGTGCTCGGTGCCTGACAGAAAACATACACAGGACAGGAAGTAGCCTGTGCCAGGTCGGCGCACAGCCCCCTACCCACCATACCTGCGTGCCTGATCTCCGTCTCTTCGCTCTATCACACTTCCGAGCACAGACTGCGGGACTTCCGTATCAGGAGAGGCCACGTGACCGCTTACGAGAGGACTGGGCCCCGAACTCGTCCAATTAAATGGCCGCAGGTGTGTGCGCGCCATCTTTGTTAAGGGAAGACTAGTTATAGATTAGCAAGATATTCTTATAGTTTCGTTTCTGATATCCCTGTAACCTGAGAGCGATATCTGTTCCTTTTTTTTTTTTTTCGTTTTGTATTGAGCTTGGTATGAAATAGTGACCCTTGTATGGTGGCAGTGTTGGCCTAGGATGGTGCAGACCGAAAGTGAAAGCTGTGCTGGTATGTGAGGAATGGAAAGGGGGTGTGTGCTGTGCTTCCTGTTATCAGCTGTGTGGTGAGTTCTGCTTCCAGTAATGATGGAACTATTCACAATTCTTCCACTAATGATGGAACTATTCACAATTCTTTCACTAATGATGGAACTATTCACAATTCTTCCACTAATGATGGAACTATTCACAATTCTTCCACTAATGATGAAACTATTCACAATTCTTCCACTAATGATAGAGAGCATATCCCGCTATAGCAGTGATATGCAATTAGTGGACCTCCAGCTGTTGCAGAAGTCCCATGAGGCACAGCAAGACTCTTATAGCCACAAGCATGACACCCAGAGGCAGAGGCATGATGGGACTTGTAGTTTTGCAACAGCTGGAGGTCTTGCTGATTCAGAGCACAAAGTCCTCATTCACATTGATGCGATTAGACAGTATAGACCCCCCCCTCTCAGTGCAGACCCTCCTTTATCAGTATAGACCCCTCCCCCTCAGTGCAGACTCGCCTCCATCAGTATAGACCCCTCCCCTCAGTGCAGACTCCCCTCCATCAGTATAGACCCCTCCCCTCAGTGCAGACTCCCCTCCATCAGTATAGACCCCTCCCCTCAGTGCAGACTCCCCTCCATCAGTATAGACCCCTCCCCTCAGTGCAGAAACCCCTCCATCAGTATAGACCCCTCCCCTCAGTCCAGACCCCCCTCCATCAGTATAGGCCCCTCCCCTCAGTGCAGACTGCCCTCCATCAGTATAGACTCCCCTCAGTGCAGACCCCCTCCATCAGTATAGACCCCCCCTTAGTGCAGACACCACCCCCCCCCCATCAGTATAGACCCCCCCTCAGTGCAGACATCACCCCTCCATAAGTATAGACCCCCCCTCAGTGCAGACACCACCCCTTCATCAGTACAGACCCCTCAGTGTGTCACCCGGGTGCGGCCCCCCCCAGCGACGCCACTGCACACCACTTTGAAATAAAGCCTTGTACACATGCTTAGATTTTCAGACGACTAAACAGCTGTTTTTTGCGGCATGCTAGTCTCATGTCGAAAGTGAAGAGATTACTCACAATAGGAAAATATTCGTATGACAGAATACAACGTCAGAAGCAGTGATGTAAGTAACTGAGTTAAAATAAACAGAGTTACCTAACGCAGTTACTTTAGAGGGTAACGAGTAATCTAACTGATTACTTTTCCCCTCATGGTAACGCAGTTCCCATTACTTGGGCGGAGTTACAACAATTACATCTACCGCCACTGGATGGCAGTAGTGTAATTCCGGTGTCCTGCCGAAAAAGTTCCCCTGCCGGATAAGGACCCCCTGTGCAGGCGCAGCGTTTGCGCAGTATGAAGGACTACGGAGCTTACGAAAATTGCCGAACCTAAACAGCTCTTAGTGAACTCTACACCGTGCAGGCGCAGTTAACATGTAATTGTATGAGGCGATGCCGCACGCTCCCGATGCTCGTGCTACTCTGCAAGGGGCGTTTATCGTGTAACTAAGGGGCAGGTCTAGTATTACTGTAACCAAGGGGCGCATTTATTATTATTGTTATATATCGAGCTCTGCCCATTAATTTAACATTCGCCCTCTTCTCTAGCCATCCGCCCCTTACACGATATAATAATAATAGACCCGCCCCTTGCTTACACGCTATAACAGATCTGCCCCTTGGTTAGGGTAATAATAGAGCAGCCCCTTGGTTACACGATATATAATTATAATAATAAATGCGCCCCTTGCTTACAGTAATACTAGACCCGCCCCTTAGTTACACGTATAGAATATAAAAAAAAGTCAGTTACTTTGCTGCGTAACTAATTACTTTTCCAATGTAGTAACTGAGTTACTAACGCAATTACTTTTTGGGAGAAGTAATTTATAACTTAACTAATTACTTTTTTAAAGTAAGATGACCAACACTGGTCAGAAGTAACGTAATGTGTTGAATAGTTTTGTATGTATTCTTTAGTTTCTGAGCATGCGTACTTGCTCTTACAATTTTTTTCGTACGAAAACCAAGCACGCAGCCCAGCCGGTCAGGAAATGGGGTTGGGACAAGCGAGCGCCCCCTCCTGAACCGTACCAGGCCGTGTGCCCTCAACATGGGGGCGGTGCTTTGGGGAAGGGGGTGCCCTGTGGCCCCCCACCCCAAAGCACCTTGTCCCCATGTTAATGAGGACAAGGGCCTCTTTCCGACAACCCTGGCCGTTGGTTGTCGGGGTCTGCGGGCGGGGGGCTTATCAGAATCCGGGAGCCCCATTTAATAAGGGGGACCCCAGATTCTGGCCCCCCCCACCCTATGTGAATGAGTATTGGTTGTTGAGTACAGGACATCTAAAGGCAGGCTGGGCACCAGGAACTGGATCATCAGGCTGGGCATCGAGCAGAGGCACATCAAACTGGATGGCAGCTTGGGAATCAGCATAGCCCCACTGGGCAGCAGCCCAGGAATCAGCATAGTCCAACTGGGCAGTGGTATGGGTATCAGCTGCGGCAGGCTTGAAAACAGAGGGCAGGTCACCCACGGCAGGTTTGGCAGCAGGTGGCAACATGGAGGAAGCATGGACCCCATCGCAGGCGACAACATGAAGGAGGCATGGACCCCATCGGCAGGTGGCAACATGGAGGAGGACTGGACACCATCGGCTGGTGGCAACATGGAGGAGGACTGGACACCATCGGCTGGTGGCAACATGGAGGAGGACTGGACACCATCGGCTGGTGGCAGCATGGAGGAGGACTGGACACCATCAGTAGGCGACAACATGGAGGATGACTGGACACCATCAGTAGGCGACAACATGGAGGAGGACTGGACACCATCTGCAGGCAGCAACATGGAAGAGGACTGGACACCATCAGCAGGTGGCAACATGGAAGAGGACTGGACACCATCGGCAGGCAGCAACATGGAAGAGGACTGGACACCATCGGCAGGCAGCAACATGGATAGTGGCAGAGTTGTAAGAGCAACAGAAAAGTTTTGTTTCTTTTTCTTCAGCTTAGATACTGGGGTTCTGCATGTAGTTGCATTGTGCTAACCAGAGTGTGCTGCTGATGGAGAGGTAGTAACAGTAATGGGGAGAATAGAGGGAAGAGTAGCAGAAGTACAGGAAGAGGTCTGAGACGTTGCTATGGGTAACAGCACTGCTGGGGGAACTTTCAATGTATTGCATACGCTGGAAGTGTGGTTACTGGTGGCAGGATACTGATCTACAGAAGGTGAAGAACACTCAGTAGTAGCTGTGGTTACGGGTAACAGAGGAAGAGATTCTTGATTTTTAGCAGCAAATCTGATCTTATGGGACTCATGTTGCACTGGGGATATGATCTCTGACCAAGCTTGTAAAAGAGGTTGAACTAAAGTCAGTTTGTCTCTCCCTTGCTCACATTGCTCAATTAACAAGTGCACAGCAGCAATGCAATCCAACACCACCTGTTGTGAATAGGCTGAATACTGCTGAACAAAATAACCTGCACAATGTTCCAGCAAACATCCCAAAAATCCAACCTGGTGCCTAGTAAATGGGGGAGTGAAAACATCATGGTCCAGAGAGATAACCGTAAATAATAGCTCACAACAGACCCGAATCAAAGGTTGTACTTAGCTAAGTGAGAATCTGCCCTCAACAGCTAAGGCATGTATAGTCAGAATACTCCCCAACAGTTCCTCCACAGCAGTGGCGTCTCCAGCTTTCATAATTAGGGGGGGCACATAGGGGGACAGGGATAAAAGTAGGGTGGCAACTATAAAATGCAATTTCACTACGATCCCACAACAGGTCCTTCCACATGTTCTGCAGTGAGCTCCCTTCCTACTATATTGGGTCCCCCCAGAGTGGCAGAAAACAAGTGTGGGTGGGACTGGAAGACTCAGGAGGAACAGGGGCGGGGGGAGGAGGAGGAGCTGTATTCATCTCTGCTCTAACGTACATGAGGAGCGTGAGGGGGTGGCGGGACTCGCTGGGCTGTGAAAGAGTGTCACACTCGGCTCAGCTTGCAGTCACCACTCTTGGAATCTACAGGCTGGTTCTCCTGTCCTAAAGACGGGAGAAATCAGTCTGTTTTTTCAGTAACTGAGAGTCCTGGTGGAGTCCTTACTGCAACTCGCTCTTCTCCCTGCCAATGAGGATGCAGGGGAAGGAGCAGATCAGGCGGCCGTGGTTGTGTGAGCGCTCGCATTATGCAGTGTCAGCGAGCAGAGGGAGGGGGGAGGAATCACCCGCAGGAGCTGACTGGGGATACTCTCCCTCTCAATAGAGACTGTTTTACTCCAGCAGCGGCCTGAGTAAGATGTGGCGCATCCGCTACGAATGCAAACAAAAAGACATTGCCTTTTTGTAAAAATAAAACTTTTTTTTTAGGGGGGGGTCACATGGTGGGGCACAGCATAATTTTCGGGGGGGGGGGGTCAGGGCCCCCTCTGCCCCCCCTAGGGACGCCATTGCACCACAGTGAGACCCTGCCACATGAAGCGACAATAATCCTTATCTACTTCTACTACGAGCTTCACATGATTACCTTTGCTTTAAAGGGTCACTAAAGCACTTTTTTTTTTTTAAATAACAAACATGCTATACTTACCTCCACTGTGCAGCTCGTTTTACACAGAGTGGCCCCAAACCTGGTCTTCTGGGGTCCCTCGGCGGCTGTCTCGGCTCCCTCCCGCAAGAACTCCACAACTTCATGCGAGCTCCCTCGCATGCTGTGAAGTGCTTGCGGGCACGCTCCCGTGATACAGCTGGCGGCTATTGGATGTGATTGACAGCAGCGCGAGCCAATGGCTGCGCTGCTTTCAATCCATCCACTCTAGTCAATCAACGGTCAGGGTGAGTGGCGAAGAGGACCCCGGGGGCGAGTGCGGGACTTTCGAGGGGTCAGGTAAGTATAGCGGGGGCCTGGGGGGGACCGGCATTGATAGATGTTTTTTCACCTTAATGCATAGATTGAATTAAGGTGAAAAAACTTTTACCTTTACAACCCCTTTAAGCATCCTGACAAGGCAAAGCAAAATAGCTCAAGCAACTGGCTCTCAGTTCCCAAGTGCAGCAGATCTGGTCGTTGGTGGGCGACACGATTATGTCAGGTTTTTTACAGCAAGAGACCAGACACATAGCTGCACAAGGAAACTGAGACCAAACTAACAACAAGGTATATATACTAAAGTGGTATTTATTTGCAGTGAAACACAGCAAACCATGAACACAGAAAACACAGCACACGCACAGCTCACAGTAAACATAGTGGCCCATAGTGGCCCAAACAGAACCAAAAACCCTGCTAACAAGAGCTGCTGAACCTGAACAACTAAATATATATACAGACCAAGCTAGGGACATGGGTACAAGGAATGCAAAGTTGCACGGAAGGGGGGGTCATGGCTGGGTACAGAGCAGAGGGAGGCAGGAGCAAGGCAGAGGCGTGCAGACTGGATCAGGCTGGGCATAAGGCAGGGACCAAAATAGTGACATGCCGGGGGAAGGGAGGAGCAGCCTTAAAGCGGTAGTAAACCCGCTGACATTTTTTTTTTTTTTTTTTACACCTGTAAGGGAAAAGGCATAATGAGCTAGTATGCACCGCATACTAGCTCATTATGAAATACTTACCTTAGAAAGAGGCGTCGGTAACTCACCTGGTCCACGCCGAGGTCGCTGACATGTTGCCTCGGCGTGTCTTCCGGGTATCGCGACTCCAGCGTTGTGAGTGGCTGGAGCCGCGATGTCGTCACTCCCGCGCATGCGCACGGGAGACTTCGTCCCGGCAGGGTTCGTATTCTGCCGGCCTTTCAGACGAGAATCCCCCGTGCGCATGCGCCGCTGCAGTCAGCGGCTTATTGCACGGGGAATATCTCCTAAACCGTAAAGGTTTAGGAGATATTTTTTGTACCTACAGGTAAGCCTCATTATAGGCTTACCTGTAGGTGAAAGTGGAAAATGTGACTTTACTTCCACTTTAAGTAGTCACCCGGCAGCTGAACACTAATATGACTGATTATTACAGCCTGTTGGCTTCTGGAAGACACCTTCTGGTGGACACTGGAACTGCATCCAATGGATCTGGGAGCCACAGTGCCACCAGCAGGGGAGTCCTTTCCTAACACCGCTCCTGCCTGTGACAGAGCCTATTTTTCGGGATTCTGCCCAGGACAGGCTAAGCCTGGGACATCAGTATGATTTCTGTGAATGTCCCAGGCTAATCGGGACTGTTGGCAACTATGCCATGCGAAAGGGATGTAAATAGTCCTATTAGTCCTGCACATCTTCTTCCTTGCTTCCTTCCTAAGGAGAAGGTCCAAGAAGCTAAAGTCTCAAAGATTACATCTTTGCATGCCTTAGTTCCTACAGTGCTTCCCATGACCAACAGCTCAGGTGGACTCCTGCTAGACTATTTATACAAAGTTTTTTATCCAATATACTCCCTAGCTATATCTATGGTACACACCTCTTACTACTCTGGGGACCTCTTCAGGGTTCCCAACCCTAACTAAGGCAACGTCTAGTGGCCAATTTGGGGAACTGCACCAGGCACACCTGTGCCCCTACCCTACAGATGACTGTAATTACAGATATGTTTATATGCATAAGGTTCCTACTTAGAAAGATTGCCATATAAAAAATATGGAATTTACCATTGCTGAAAATGCTTGTTTCCTGAATGTCTTTCTAATACTCTTGCATCAATAAGTATGCAAACTAGGAGTTCAAATGTTTATGATTTTTCATAATGTCTATAATGCTTCATTCACACAGTCCCAGAGGTCCATACACCATTAATAGAAGTGTATATTTATGTGATTGGGAGTTAAGGTGTTTCTGTTCAGCTGCCTGTACGAATCAATTGCATCCTACATCTATACGCTGGTAAGTTACTGCACATCAAAGCATTTACATGCATCCTTGTGTGCACATAAATACTCGGAGGGTGCAGTTGTCGGCAGGGCCGCTATCAGGGGGGTACAGCAGATTCAACTGTAAGGGGCTCGAGCATCTGGAGGGGCCCAACCAGGCTAGGAGAAGGCAGGAGCGGGTAAAGGGGAGCCGTGTTGTACAGCGCAGAAACGATCTCTGCAGCGTCTGCTCTCTGTTGCATTGAGCTCAGACATTGATCTCTTTACTGCCACCTCTGGCTACTGTGCATGTGCACCCCTCGTGTGTTGCATGTACTACTGTGTTATGTAGTGTGATCGGATGCAGCCCCCTGTGTCCCAGCAACATGTCAGCTTTGTGGAAACAGGAGTTGGGACCAGGTAGGAAGTTCTCCTTTACAGGTAGGCTGTGAAGGAAAGGGAGGGGGCTTTGTGTGTTTACAGATTTGTATATGTGGGGAGCTGGTGTGAGGGGGGGCATGCTGATATGTATACAGGTGCGGGGGGGCTGACATGTATACAGGTGTGAGGGGGGGCCTGACATGTATACAGGTGTGAGGGGGCTGACATGTATACAGGTGTGAGGGGGGCTGACATGTATACAGGTGTGAGGGGGGCCTGACATGTATACAGGTGTGAGTGGGGGATAGACATGTATACAGGTGTGAGGGGGTGCTAGACATATATACAGATGTGAGGGGGGGGGGCTGAGATGTATACAGGTGTGAGGGGGGGCTGAGATGTATACAGGTGTGAGGGGGGGCTGACATCTATACAGGTGTGAGGGGGGCCGGACATGTATACAGGTGTGAGGGGGGGGGCCTGACATGTATACTGGTGTGAGGGGAGGCCTGACATGTATACAGGTGTGAGGGGGGGCCGGACATGTATACAGGTATGAGGGGGGCTGAGTGCGTACAGGTGTGAGGAGGAGGGCTGACATATTTACAGGTGTGAGGAGGGGGGGCTGACAAATATACAGGTGCGAGGGGGCTGACATATATACAGGATGAGGGGGTCTGACATATATACAGGTGTGAGGGGGTTGACTTTTATACAGGATTGGGGGGGCTGAGGGTGTACATGTATGAGGAGGGGGGCTGACTGCGTATTTGGTGGGATGGCCCATGGACAGGCCCTGGGGAATGTTGGTGGTCAGGCTGGGGGGGGGGGGGGCAGACCTAAAGCTGTGTAAGGGGCCCAAAAATTTCTGATGGCTGCCCTGGTTGTCGGTGTACAGCCGCAGTCTCATGCCCTGTACACACGATCGGACTTTCCGACAACAAAACCGTGGATTTTTGTTCGAAGGATGTTGGCTCCTACTTGTCTTGCATACACACGGTCACACAAATGTTGGCCAACAATTACGTATGTAGTGACGTACAAGACGTATGTGATATCTCCATTACGAATGCTAGTTATACCTCCGGCTCGTACTTGATTCCTAGCATGCATGGATTTTTGTCCGACGGACGATCGGAAAGTCCGAGAACCTGCTAGCCAACATTTGTTGGCGGAAAGTCCGACAACAAATGTTTGTTGGAACATACACATGGTCAGACTTTCCGCCAACAAGCTCACATCCAACATTTGTTGTTGGAAAATCCGATCGTGTGTACGGGACATCATTGTTTTGTACAGGCAGCTGAACGACAAACACCCACAATCCCTGTGCACAGAAATTAAAACTTCTATTTATGGTGTATGGCCCTTGGCTACCATGTGAATGAAGCCCACTTGTTCTGAATCAGTGACTCACAGGAATGGATTTATGGGTTGCTCAGAAGGAGGGGTAGTAGTGTCTGTCATAGAAGGTTTACTTTAAATTTACCATTACACTCTTATTGTAAAATATCCTTCAGATTGTGGCTACATGGGGTATGTTTAATCTCAACATTCGATAAAAATCACCTAGCAGAAAAGATGACTCTTTAGTACTATTGTAGGAGATTGTCGGATAAATTTCATAAGATTAGACTCCTGGCATTCATTTTAAGGGATATGATTGAATGGGAGTTTCTTGCACTTTTTTTTAAATCTACAGAGTAGAAGAGATGAGACGCGTCTTAGATAGTTATTTTAGGGGCATGGTTGAATATATACGTAATGGATTGTTCAGGTATGCTCTTGCGCTACACAGTTGTTGGTAAAAAACAAACATTGTTAATGAGACTGAAATTAGATATTTTTCCACTTTATCTACTGTAAATGCTGCATCAAAAAATCTATATCGGGGTGTTGAATTCCAATTCATGGAGGTCCGATCAGTAAAATTTTCTTCCAACAGAGATCCGAATCGCATGTTTGTGCAATGTCTAAGATACTTCAGTTCCCATCAAAACCCCCTCATTTTATATCACAATCTTGATCTTACATCAGTGTCCTCAGTCCTCCCTCAGTTTCCCCCCACAGCACTGCCCCCCATTTACATCACCCCCCACCCCCCCCCCACAGCACTGCCCCCTTTACATCACCCCCCCCCCCACAGCACTGCCCCCATTTACATCACCCCGCGCCCACAGCATTGCCCCCCATTTACATCTTCCCCGCCAACAGCACTTCCCCCTTTTACATCACCCATCCACAGCACTGCCCCCCATTTACATCACCCCTCCACAGCACTGCCCCCCATTTACATCACCCCCCACAGCACTGCCCCCCATTTATATCATCCCCACAGCACTGCCCTCCATTTACATCACCCCCTGCTCACAGCACTGCCCCCCATTTACATCACCCCCCACAGCACTGCCCCCCATTTATATCACCCCCACAGCACTGCCCTCCATTTACATCACCCCCCGCTCACAGCACTGCCCCCCATTTATATCACCCCCACAGCACTGCCCTCCATTTACATCACCCCCCGCTCACAGCACTGCCCCCCATTCACATCACCCCCCCGCCCACAGCACTGCACCCATTTTACATCACCCCCGACCAATCTGGATCAATATTCTCTAAAGTTATTTTCTTTTTTCTTGTTAAAAAAAAAGTTATTTTCTTTAAACGTTAATATCCAGTTAAATTCTCCTTGTAAATTACTTACTACTCTGTCAGTTATAGCTTATCTTCCATTGACCGGCTTATCTACGATATATTTTTACCATTACCAGAGCTGTCCTACTCAGTATTTTGATTTCTCAAAGTTAGATCCCTGATGATTCAAATGACCACCAGACAACTTTATGTTTTTTATACTGCAGAATGCATGCTAAATATGAATTAAACTGGAAGTGGTTGTAAACCCTCACATATACCCAGTGAAGTGACTAGCCTCAGGTGATACACAGAGATGAAACAAATCCTCCGGTTTGCACAGTTGAAACACTTTGTGGAGTCCCTTCCCCAGCCGATCAGGTCAGAAGACAGCCGGCTTCCATTAGAGCGGCTGTGCTTGGCGACTGACGGTAGGAGAGGGATTTTGAGGATTTATTAAATTTTGAACGGACTAAAAATACTGGAGCCCCCGCCATTTATTAAAAAATGGGATGAAGAGATGGGAGCAGGAGGCACGGAGGCAGAGGTTTATAAAATATTAAGGATGACGCACGCGATTTCACCGGATTGTAGTACAATGGAAATTAATTATAAGTGCTTGGCATGATGGTACATAACCCCTGATAGATTACAACAATTTCAAAAAGAGAGGCCTCTAACCTATGCTGGAGGGAGTGTGCAGAAATTGGATCTATGATTCATATCTGGTGGACGTGTCCTAAAATAAAAATATACTGGAAACATGTATATTTTTAATAATTTTTTTAAATACATTTTTTATAATACTAACAATTGAAGAAATCTCCGGTTTTAAAATACCAGAGGTGCCAAGGGTTTGCTTGCTCCATGGGGTTAGTATGTCTATTAAACATTATAGGAGAACATTGTTACCTCGTCTTCTAAATGCAGCAAAAAGTTTAATCCCCTGCCAGTGGAAGGATCCCGAGAGCCCCTCTCTGAAGTGTTGGTTATGTAAAATTAACAAAATTTATAACTTGGAGTGCCTAAAGTTTAGCGGTGAAACAGGAGAAGTAGGGTTTGAAAAGAGATGGAAAGACTGGGTATAATATAAGCAATCACAGAGATACGCCGAAAGGATGGTAGAAGGAAGGTAGTACGAGTGAGAGCCGATTGGGCAGGACTATAGTCAATTGGAGAGATCTAAGGGTGGGATGGGGGGAGCATGGGCATGGGGGTGATAATATTTTGCAAACACATGTATAATGCGAACTGTTTTTTACGAAGTCTAAAGGACTTGAAAAATTATTTAAATAAAGAAATAAAAATATACTAATAATTTTTTTTTAAAAATAAATAAAAATACATGAGCAAAAAACAATGCTACAATGATGTGGAAACGAGAAGGGACAAGGATGAACGGCAGGGTTGATTCAAGTCTCTCCAAAGAGTTCGCTGAAGTGGCATAAATAAAAAAAATTTAAAAAGAAACAAATCCTCCTACATAAGTTGTACCTGTTTATCTGCTGTCTCCTCTTCTCTACCTCTGTCCAGAATTTATAAAGCTTGTCTGAACTGTCAGAAAAAGGAGGTGCAGAGTTGAAGTTACACTCTGCAGAGCTCAGTGAGGAGAGCTCTGAGAGCTGATTGGAGGGAAGGGACACACCTCCCTTCATATACCATACAGGAACAACAACGGAGGCTGTCAATCAGCTGAAGTTCCCTCCCCTGTCACCATTTTTCACTTGGTGTCAGGATAACTTGTTAGAAGTGATTCATGCTGATAGCAGAGGAACAAAGCAGCAGATAGAAATTAATCTTAGTGCTCTTAATTGAGACAAGTACACACTATAAAAGGACATGCTTTGTTCATATTTCATGCCTGGGGTTTACAGCCACTTTAAAGTAGAACGAAGCCCTCACCACACTATACATACCTATATTGATAAATTTCACGTTTGATCCTTCAGCACTGATTTTACTATATTGGCTCTGGTGAAAGAAAACAAAGTTGTATTTTCCCAACAGAAGGAACATATTTTACAACTTCCAGCTGTTGCTGGCGAGCTGCAAGCTCTGTACTTGTGTAACAGCAGGATTTCCCTGTTTAAGTAATTGTTCGCTTTGCTGGGTGTGTACTGTGTGGGAAATTCCTGCCTCCGTGAACTCCTATGACAAGTGTGATTAGAATATGTAAGGATTCAGTCTACTTAAAGATTAGGTGACTTTCATATCTGAACAATGGCACATCGTAGCCCCAGTTGTAGCACCTCTGTTTGATGTTCCTCCAGTTATTATGGAAAAGTTCTGTGAACTGATGGACTGCAGCGATGGAGAGTTAGGATGGAGAGGGCTGGGTAAGTACGGCATACCTTCATGACTAATGCCTAGCTAGTTTGGAATAATTGATTGTTTTATTTAATTACGGTATGTCTTTGATTCAACTTTAAAGTGAAAGTCTGGGTGTGCCTCTGTTAGGGAGATTCCCCCTCTCTATTTGTCCTGTTTACCATTATCATTGAACGTGAAAGTAAAAGAAAATCCCAAATTTTGGGTTGTCCCCAGAAAAGTAATAGTGGGGAAATCTTCCAATGGGGACACTAGTTCTGGTGACCTGGGGGTCCCCAAGGAATTCCCTATATTTGTAGGAATTTCTACTCACTTCCTGTTTAGCTTTATGACAGGAAGTCTCTGCAATGGGACAAAGATGGCAAAAAATAAACCTTACAGGGGTTATAACCCTCCCTTGCTCTATCCAAAATGAAAAAAAAAAAAGTTTTGCCTATAGTTCTACTTTAAACCTGCTCCCAGCTTCACTCTAAGCCCTATACTAACTATCCTGTAAAGAAATCCTGGCTTCAGGGGAGAGGAGAGAGCAGCGACAACAGCTGCAATTAGAGTTGCCCCGCATCCCTTTAAACCTAAACACCTTTGAATTACACAGGTTCTGAGGCTAAATAAATACAGATATTGACACCAAGTGAGTTTAATTACCACCTTAATCAGCCACAGAACCTGTGTAAAAAATATGTGTTCGGGTTTAAAGGGATGAGCTGGCAACCATAGCTGCAATGCCTGGTCAGTGACATCCCCCATTGCTATGGGGCATCTGTTGTCCGCTGTCCCTCCTTTCCCTTAACCCCTTGCGGACCAGCTCACACCGATATACTTCAGCAGAAGGGCAAGTACAGGCATATTAACGTACCTGTACGTTGCCCTTTAAGACACGGCATTGTAGGCGTGCACGCCCCGCCGCAAGCTCCGTGAGTGTGATTGCGGGTCCCACGGACTCGATGTCCGCGGGGATACCCGCGATCGTCTCACGGAGAGGAAGAACGGGGAAATGCTGATGTAACAAACATTTTCCTGTTCTGCCTAGTGACACTGATCACAGCTCCCTGTGACCGGGAGCGGTGATCAGTGTCGTGTCACACGTAGCCCAGCCCCCCCACAGTTAGAATCACTCCCTAGGACACACTTGCACCCCTGCAACGCCCCCTAGTGGTTAACCCCTTCAATGCCAGTCCCATTTACACAGTAATCAGTGCATTTTTAATCGCACTGATCGCTGTATAAATGTGAATGGTCCGAAAATAGCGCCAAAAGTGTCTGATCTGTCTGCCATAATGTCGCAGTCATGATAAAAATTGCAGATCACCGCCATTACTAGTAAAAAAATTATTAATAAAAATGCCATAAAACTATCCCCTATTTTGTAGATGCTATAACTTTTGCGCAAACCAATCAATAAACGTTTATTGAGATTAATTTTTTTACCAAAAATATGTAGAAGAATATATATCGGCCTAAACTGAGGGAAAAAAAAAAAATAGTTTTATTAATTTTTTTAGGCTTATTATAGCAAAAAGTTAAAAATATTGATTTTTTTTTTCAAAGTTGTTGCTCTTTTTTTGTTTGTAGCGCAAAAAATAAAAGCCGCAGAGGTGATCAAATATCACCAAAAGAAAGCTCTATTTGTGGGGAAAAAAGGACAATTTTGTTTGGGAGCCACATCGCACGACAGCGCAATTGTCAGTTAAAGTGATGCAGTGCCAAATCGCAAAAAACGCTCTGGTATTTGGGCAGCCAAATGGTCCGGGGCTGAAGTCGTTAAAGCTGGTGACGGGAGCTGGTCACGTGATCAGACCAGAGTGCCCTCAGAATAGGTAAATATAGACATCTTTCCTTTACAGGGTAGTTAGTATAGGGCTTAGAATGGGAGCAGATAGTAGTAGTTATAAAGGCTGAAGGTTTTTAACCTAAAGAAAAAACTTCTGGGTGCAGCTCCCCTCCCCAGCCCCCCTTATACTCACCTGAGCTCCCTCTCGGTCAAGCGATGTGCACGAGAGCCTCAGCTGTCCCAGGACTCCCTCTCCTCTTTGGCTGAGACAGCAGTGGGAGCCAATAGCTGACTTCATGTTCACCTAGGTGAGGAATGAGGAAGTGGGAGCGGGTATTACGAAAGAAGAAAAAATAAACTGTCATATCTGACCAGGCTGGGGGAGAGAAGGTGCAGAAAGGTAAGTGATTTTTAGGTGTAAGTCCACTTTGAAGTACTGTATGTATATTTCGTTTTGGACAGAGTGGTGAAATTCACTCTCTCCATTTGTCCTGGTGACCATTGTCTATTATACAGTAAGTAATGGGAAAGGCAACATATCTCAGTTCTAAATAAACGTTTTAGTAAATGAACTTTTTTCCTGCAGCTGAGCAGCTATCTTCCGATTGGAGGGACTTTCGTAGAATTGAGAAGTATGCTGAACAAGGAAAAAGCAGTACAAAGGAGCTTGTCTGGAGTTGGGCACATAAAAATAAGACAGTCGGTGACCTGTTATTAGTTTTACAGGAAATGGGACAGCAGAGAGCCATCTCCTTATTCAGAGGTAAGGAAATACTAAAGACGCATATTGCAACAGTCAGAATAATTTGCGTGATAAAAAAAAAAAAACACACATACAATCTTAAAGTGATTATAAAGTCTTGTTTTTTTTTTTATTTTTTTTAAAATAACAAACATATCATACTTACCTCCACTTTGCAGCTTGTTTTGCACAGTGTGGCCCATATCTGGGGACCTCCGGCGGCTCTCGCAGCTCCTCCCCGCATCAGATAACCCGCTAGGAGAAGTGCTCTCTTGGGGCGGTTACCTTGCGGGCGCGCTCCCGAGTCCAGCATTTGCGTCCATAGAATTGGACTCAGTCCTGCACCCCGGCTCCCGCGTCATTGGATTTGATTGACAGCAGTGGGAGCCAAGGCTGCGCAGCTGTCAATCTATCCAATCAAGAGCCGGGACCCCGTGGAGGGAGGGACAGCGCGTCCTCGCCAAGGGAAATATGGGGCTCAGGTAAGTAAAACGGGGGGGGGGGGGGGGGGGGGGGGGTTCCTATGATTCTGTTTGTTTGTTTTATCCCGCGATTCGTCGGGTAACAATTGCGGTAAAATCACGCCGTGATTTGAGTGCCATTGAAAATAATGGGGATTGCAAGGGTGTCCTGCGATTTGCAGCGATTCGGAATCGCAGAGATTCTGCCCGCAATCCAGATCGCCACTATGTGAGAAAAGAGCCTTAAGGTTAGAGTACAAGGGCAATTTTTTTACAGATACTAACTGCATTGTTTGAATTTTGAATTGGATCTTTTGGAACATTGTACGCTCAAATTTATTCCAAGCCAAAATCAAATGCTCTTGCATGAACACTAACCAGAAACAATATTTCACAAGCATTTTAGGGACACTGTGTATAATTTTGCCTGGATGAAATGTGTATATACTGCTTATCTAGTGGTAGCCAGGGATGAGCCAAACCCCCAGTTCGGTTCGCACCAGAACATGCGAACAGGTAAAAAATTTGTCCAAATCTGATGGCGAATATTATGCGAATACCGTTAAAGCCTATGGGACACGAACGTGAAAAATCAAACGTGTTACATTTAAAGGCTTATATGCAAGTTATTGCCATGAAAAGTATTTGAGGGCCCGGGTCCTGCCCCAGGGGACATGTATCAATGCAAAAAAAAGTTTTTAAAACAGTAGTTTTTTCAGGAGCAGTTATTTTAATAATGCTTAATGTGAAACAATAAAAATTAAATATTCCTTGAAATATCATGCCTGGGGGGTTCCCTAATGGCCCGTACACACGTTCGGACTTTGTCCGTCGGACCTAGTCCAGCGGATTGTCCGCCGGACCTAGTCCGGCGGGACTTCCCCACACACGCCCGGACTTCCGAGCGTGTGACTTGCCCACACACGCCCGGACTTCTCCGGCGGACAATCCGCTGGACAAAGTCTGCGGGAGTTTTGAAAATGAACGGACTTTCCGATGAGCGGCAAGTCCGTTCATTTCAAAAGTCCGGCGGACTAGCCTACTAACGGCGGGATTGTCCGCCGGACCGCCGGACTGCCAAGTCCAGCGGACTAGGTTTTAAAACAAAACTTAAAACCTAGTCCGCCGGACTTTTGGCGCCAAAAAGTCCGCCGGCGCCCACACACGAGGGGATTGTCCGGTGGACTTAGTCCAGCGGACAATCCCGCGGGATAATCCCTTTGTGTGTACGCGGCATTAGTCTGCCTGTAAAGCGGTGCATCTTTCTGATGTGTTTTACAAAAATGGCGTGGGGTCCCCCCCAAAATCCGTACCAGACCCTTATCTGAGCAAGCAGCCTGGAAGGCCAGGAAAGGGGGGGGCGAGCGAGAGCCCCCCTCTTGAACCAGACAGGGTTGTTTGATGGGATGTTTATTTAGACATAGAATATTTTATTTTGGTCCCTCCCACGTTCCCTTTTCCTTTTTTTGACTGGCTATGATGTCTGTGTATGTCTATGTTGTTGTTGCTCTCAGCATGTAGTAGCCACAGTTCCGACTGACTTCGTGTGATTCCACAAGGTGCACAGCTGAGAGTGATTTTAGATGTTCCTCTGGCATCGTCCTCATCTGTGTTTTACTATTTTACTATTTTACTATTTAAGGGATGTCAGTGGAACATTTCAGGGTAATCAATAAGCACAGCGTCGCTGTGTGAAACACGTCTACCTGTACCTGTTTGCCTGTTCTGTGGTGTTATTCATGTTACGGATTTTACAATAAAGAGATTCATCACTACCTCGGTGTGCAGCCATCAATTCCTTTTACCCTTCTGAACCATACCAGGGCGCTTGCCCTCAACAATTGGTTGTGGGGGTCTGCAGGCGGGGGGGCTTATCAGAATCTGGAAGATCCCCCCCCCCCTATGTGAATTGGTAGGGGTACATTCACCAAAAAAAAGTGTCAAAGAGTAAAAACCACAATACACTGTTTTTGACAATTCCTTTCTTAAAATAAATAAATAAATAAATATGTCCCGTGATGTACATCCATTGTCAATCACGCCGCCCGACAGACCCGAAAAATAGAAAAAAACAAACAAAAATACTCCGCCATGGGAGGCATCCCGCCGACTTCTGTCTTTTCGCTGTGACAGCTCTTATAGGCAAGGGAGGGGCCACCCGCTGAAATAACCGGATGACCCAGCCCCCCTCTGACGGCACATGACTTCAGAAGGGCCGGGGTCACTCGGTTACGTCGCCGGGTGGCCCCGCTTTTGCCTATATAACAGTTGTCACAGCAAAGAGACAGCCAAGAGTAGGCGGCACCACTCCCATCGAGGCAGAGGTTTTTTATTTTTATTTTTCGGGTCCGTTGGGGGACGTGATTGAAGATGGATGGACATTGCGGGACCCTTTTTTTCTTTTTTTTATAATAAAGGAATTGTCAAAGACTGTATATTGTGGTTTTTACTTTTTGAATTTTTTTTACCCATTCACATGGGAAGGCGGGATCTGGGGGCCCCTTTGTTAAAGGGGCTTCCATATTCCGATAAGCCCCCGGCCCGCAGACCCTCACAACCACCGGGCAAGGTTTGTGGGGAAGAGGACCTTGTTCCCATCAACATGGGGACAAGGTGCTTTGGGGGGAACCCCAAAGCACCCTCCCTATGTTGAAGGCAAGCGGCCTGGTATGGTTCCAGAGGGGGGTGCTCGCTCGTCCCCCCCTATCCTGGCCTGCCAGGCTGCTTGCTCGGATAAGGGTCTGGTATGGATTTTGGGGGAAACCCACGCCAATTTTTTTTGATTTTTTTAATTTCGGCGTGGAGTTCCCCTTAAAATCTATGCCAGACCCAAAGGGCCTGGTATGGATTTGGGGGGGGGACCCCACGCTGTTTCAAATTCAATCAGTTACATCAGCATCAGGGGCTTGATAGCTGCTGATCCAGGACTGATTAATTTTTATAAATGTGAGCCTATCAACAGAGTCTGTGGACAGGCGCACTCTTTGATCTGTTACAAACCCTCCAGCAGCACTGAATGTGCATTCAGAAAGCACGCTGGATGCAGAACAGGCCAGTAGTTCGATTGCATATTGAACAAGTTCTGGCCAGTGGTCCATCCTCAAGATCCAGTAAACCAGTGGATGCTCTTTTGGAAAAGTCTCCAAGTCTGCTCTTGCCCCTAGATATTCCTGCAACATATAATTCAGACGCTGGCGATGGTTGCTTGAACATATCAGACTTTGGCGCTGAGGACTGAAAAATTGTTTAAAGGCATTGGTCAGCTGGCCACCTTCTCCACCGCTCTTCCTCTGACCGAAAGAAGCCTCAGAAACACGTTGTCCAGCACCAGGAAATGGTAACCTCCCAGGGTCTGGAAAGGCGTTACACAAACTTTTCTTCAAGGCCTCATGAAGATGTTTCATCCTCTGCGAAGGCAGGATAATTTCTGCAACTTTACCTTTGTAACGTGGATCAAGAAGGGTTGCCAGCCAGTAATGATCCATCTCCTTGATACCACAAATCCTAGGGTTCTTTCACAGGCCTTGCAGAATCAGGGAGGCCATGCAAGCGTAAGTTTGCAGAGGCATTAGATTCTGAGTCCTCTGGGTCACTGAGGATGACATTATCAGGAATTACCTCCTTCCAGCCATGTACAACTCCTTGGGTTTCTGGGGACTGAAAACCATCCCTTGAAGACTTCTGCATGTTATCCTCTACATCCATGTTGACACAATCCTCCTCCTCCTTCTCTTCTGCCTGTGTGTTTGGCGGTCCCGCAGGAATGCTATCTGCATAAAGGGGGCCTTGAGAGGAAAGGAAGTCCTCCTCTCCCTCTCGCTGTTTTGCCTCAAGTGCTCTGTCCATGATTCCACAAAGTGTGTGCTCCAGCAGGAAGACTAGAGGGACGGTGTCACTGATGCATGCATTGTTGCTGCTCACCATCCTTGTGGCCTCCTCAAATGGTGACAGGACAGTGCATCCATCTTTGATCAGTGGTGTGGCAAAAAGAAGTCACGCTCCCCTGACTTACGTTCGAATCGAACCGCGGACTCATCCCTAGTGGTAGCTGGGCACATTGAACTTGACTTGGCATTGTAATGTTGATGACATTTCACCATTTGCTGTAAGTGGCTTCCTCAATTCAAACTATTATTTAACAGTGGAAACCACTTGGATGAGTGGTGAAATGTATTTAAAGAGTAACTCCACTCTATGTACATTGCAAGCTTTTTAACAAACTTTGTTGCAGATTCGTACTTTTTGTTATTATGGAGAAATAGCTGTTTGTCTGTGTCCATGTGGGGAGTGAATCTGTATGTTAGTGGTTTTATAATTATCAATCAGCTACTGCACCAACAGGGCTCTAATGAGGAAATTGGCAGGGTCTGCATCCCTTTAGATGTGATTTTCCTTTGGGAGTACTGCAGGGGATGCTCAAAATCAAATTTGTATCTTAGTGCAGACTGGGAAAATTATTAACCCATTCACACAAGCAGGAAATTACATCTCTGGGGGGGCGATCTGTACACCATCTGTGTACAGAACACCTCCAAGTAGCCATATTGCCTTGCATTTTACAGAAAATTACAGTGCTGCAGATTGAAAAGGAAAGGTAATTTTTAATAACATTCAATTACAATACTTGTGTCGCAATTGTATATGCTATATGTTTTTTTTAGTTGCTCATTTATTTTCCCACGAAAGAAGAAAAAAAGAGAATTGGGGCTGCTCTGTGCAAAACCATTGCACAGAGCAGGTAAGTATTGTTATTTAAATAAAAAATCTTTGCTTTAGAATCACTTTAAAATAATTTCTAATTAGTTGCTATGGGTTATTGTACTTTGTTCTTAGCCAACCCCAGGATTTGTAAAACATTTTCCCTTGCAGAGGGGACCCCTGCACTGTACATGTAAGTTGCTTGTTACGTACAGAAAGGGAGTAAATACTTACCTTACTCCTAACTCCACCTGAATCCCTCCAGTGCTTTGACCAGTCCCTCACAGCCTGCTTTGTAAGCTGCAGTCGGCTTGGTTGCACTTTAGCCTCCTCAATGTACAGGGTTACAAGCCCTGTATTGTACGTACATAATAATGCAGAGCCTGTGCCCACAGTCTAGAGCTTCAGGCAGAGGAGGAGAGCGGTGGAGCCAGCCAGTGGGGTATACAGTAAGCCTCAGTTCACACACGTTTGTATGTGAATCACACAGGAACCGCACTGCATTCCTGTTCAGTTCACATGCGATTCAGTGTTGTGCGATTTGACCGATTGACTTTGAATGGGCTCAAATTGCGCAGCATTGCACCAAAGTCATGCATGCAGCAATTTTGGAGCCACACTGCAACCGGATTACATGATACTTTTTTACCATGCAATCCGGTGACAGAAAATGCACTGCCATAGGCGTGCGCACAGGGTGTGCCAGGTGTGCCCAGGCACACCCTAATCACCCTGTGCAGCACAAATTCCCCCTACTGCCCTGGCTCCTCCCCTTCCCCCCACAACGCTTCTGGCTTCCCTCCTCTCCCGTTGGCTGTGCACTGCGTTTGTGACCTGTGTTTGGGGTGTCGTTAAGATTGCACCTGAGGCTGATCGCAAGGGCAGTGCAAATTAAATGTGGTTAGGGAAACGTGCACGGATCACAGTGTTTCGGGCACCACATTAGTGTGAACCTAGGGTTGCTGATAGCTATGCTCAGGGGTACACAGCGCAGGCTCTAGCATTTAACCTATGCAGTGTTGCAGTGCAGGAGGGCACCACTACAAGGGTACATTATTTTAAATTCTTGGAGGGTTAAACAAATACGACCATATGAGTTTGAATGTGCTTCTGCCTTTGCAACTAACGTTTACTTTCTGAATAATTGCACATTCAGAGTGTTCTTTGTTTCATCTGTCTTGTAGGGTTCAGTGCTTTGAAAGCTCTTCATGACCAACCACTAAATGAATAGCTCAGTAAAGTGAAATAATGCATGGTGGGATAACATCTTTCATGTTTTCATTTTTTTCATAGAGATAAATGTTCTGTCACCTGTCAGCTTGCAGGAGATTAAAGAAGGAACTAAGAACTTCAGCAGAGACTTCCTAATTGGAGAAGGACAGTTTTTTGATGTTTACAAAGCAGACATTAAGAACCAGTCTTGTGTTGTCAAGCTGCTTAAACAGGTGAAGAAATAATTACATAGAAGCCATTTACAGTTGCTCTGTAATCAATTAACGTAGCGCATGAACACATTCTTTGCAAGTCGCAGAGAATATTGAATTAACCATAATGTTTTCTATTAGCGAGCAACCCTTGAGATCCAATCAAGATCTGCCTGAGAAAAGCATTTTGGGCAAGTTTAGCTTCACACAGTGAACTGTTGCAGCAGGGGAACTCAGCTGCATGTTACTTCAATGAATTTTACCCCAACAGGTCACGGGGTGAAAGACAACAGAAGCACTGAGTTTAGCAACTGTGTGATGGATTTTTACTCTGGATGGTCAAAGACTGAGAAGCAGCAGAAGTGATGTGTGATACAACCTGTATGCACACAGCCAAAACAGTAAAGGCTACTCTGTGGGTAGCAGAATTTACCTGATTGCATCATTTGTAGGCCAGTGTTGCAAACCAGGAAGTAGCTGCTGCCATCAGTTCAAATCCCAACCATGGCACTATCTGCCTGGAGTCTGCAGGTTCTCCCTGTGCCTGTGTGGGTTTCCTCCAGGTACTCCAGTTTCATCCCACACTCCAAAGACATGCTGGTAGGTTAATTAGCTCCTGTATAAATTGGCCCTAGTGTGTAGAAATGTGAGTTAAGGACCTTAGATTGTAAGCTCCTTGAGGGCAGGGACTGATGTGAATGTACAATATATATGTAGCGCAGCGTAAATTGGTAGCGCTATATAAGTACCTGTAATAAATAAAACAAAAAATAAATAGTTGATGTCTGAGCAAGGATGGCATCAGAGTTTTAAGATGGAAGGGAAGTAAAGGAAATGTCATAGAGTACAGTGGTCCCTTTGATATATTCCTGTTAGTATTACACCTACACATCACTTGCATGCACTTAACATGAAAAAATATATCTGAAGCTAGGTCTGCTTTAATAGTACTATAATGGCAAGCACATTTTATTGTGAATATTCTGTGCAGTTATTAGTCCCATTATTGTTTGTTTCTAAGCAACAGGTTCATCTGAACATGCTTTGAAGAAGTGACACAAGTAGGAAAATTAGGGCTTTTTTTACACCATGTCCATTGAGCTGTGTTTTTTTGCACAACACTGCACATGTATGGTGTGAACTGGCGCATGGAAAACAATTGTTTTGTATGAGCCCTGTTTACACCATACATGTACAGGGGTGTGCAGAAAAATAGAGCTCAACAGATTGAGTGATTCATAGCTCCCAGCTGTCCCTGATTTGGAGGGACTGTCCTTCTGGGACCAAATGCCTGCGTTCCCCCTCAGCCATCCCTCTTTTTGACCTAATGTATAGACTGCTATAATACAATGTAATATTTAAAGTGATACTAAACACAGGGCTCAAAATTTCAAGTCCTGAGCTACTAGCCAGGTCTCAAGGGTTACTCGCCACCAATTCCCCCACCCAACCCTTACCCTGCCCCGTCCTTAATCACGTCATCATAAATTATCTCATTGCAGCGTAACCTGTGCCCATCATTGCAGCCTCAGCTTGCCTCACATTGCAGCCTCACCGTGCCCCACATTGCAGCCTCACCGCGCCCCACATTGCAGCCTCACCTTGCCCCACATTGCAGCCTCACCGTGCCCCACATTGCAGCCTCACCGCGCCCCACATTGCAGCCTCACCGCGCACCACATTTCAGTCTCACCGTGCCCTCATTGCAGCCTCACCTTGCCCCCATTTCAGCCTCACCCTGCCCCACATTGCAGCCTCACAGTGCCCCACATTGCAGCATCATCTTGCCCCAAATTGCAGCTTCACCGTGCCCCAAATTGCAGCATCACCGTGCCCCAAATAGCAGCCTCACCGTGCCCCACATTGCAGCCTCACCTTGCCCCCATTGCAGCCTCACCGTGCCCCCATTGCAGCCTCACCATGCCCCACATTTCAGCCTCACCGTGCCCCACATTGCAGCCTCACCGTGCCCCAAATTGCAGCCTCACCATGCCCCAAATTGCAGCATCACCGTGCCCCAAATTGCAGCATCACTGTGCCCCACATTGCAGCATCACCATGCCCCAAATTGCAGCCTCACCGTGCCCCAAATTGCAGCATCACCATGCCCCAAATTGCAGCATCACCGTGCCCCAAATTGCAGCCTCACTGTGTCCCCATTGCAGCCTCACTCTGCCCCAAATTGCAGCCTCACTCTGCCCCAAATTGCAGCATCACCGAGCCCCCATTGCAGCATCACCGTGCCCCAAATTGCAGAATCACCGTGCCCCATATTGCAGTATCACCGTGCCCCCATTGCAGAATCACCGTGCCCCAAATTGCAGCATCACCGTGCCCCAAATTGCAGCATCACCGTGCCCCAAATTGCAGCATCACCGTGCCCCCATTGCAGCATCACTGTGCCCCCAGTTACAGCATCACTGTTCCCCCAATTGCAGCATCACTGTGCCCCAATTGCAGCATCACTGTGCCCCCAATTGCAGCATCACTGTGCCCCAAATAGCAGCCTCACAGTGCCCCCATTGCAGCCTTGCCAGGGCGGACAGATCATGACGAGTTAGAGGTGAGCCGCGGGATCACTGAGTGGTAAAACACGCCGTAACAGCTGACACTGAGACTGTCACCGCTCGGCTCACTCTCACACAGCCCCTCCTAACCCCGTGCCTGTGATAGACAGAATGCGGGGATGCATTCTGTCTATCCCAGGCGCGGGGACAGCCTCAATGTCAGCTGTTACGGCGTGTTTTACCGCTCAGTGATTGCGCGGCTCACCTCTAACTCCATGGGACTCTTCCACCGGGAGAACAGCTCCTGATCAACTCCGCCTGCCGGCGTTGCTCCCCCCCCCACTCCCAGGCAGCCCAGCTCCTCGCCAGCCCTCATTTTCCACAGTAGGCGAGTGGAAAATTTGAGGGCTGCTAAACACACACTGTTTTATTTACACAGTCCATTTTTCCTACTTGATATACAGCTGTCACATGACTCAGCTCTTTTCCAGCCTGTCTGCAGGGAAACATAAGCAGGAGGAGCTTCTAGTTCTCTGCTGTTTGTCACATGTTCAAAACAAAAAAACTAAACAAAACAACAACAGTCTTTGCAATACTGAGTAAAAATAAATACTTTAATAAACAGTTTTAAATTGTCATACAAATATATATTTTAAATCAAATATTTATTATATTTTGGCAATAATGTGGTGTGGGCAGATTTCTGCCAGTCACAGGCTGTGTCACTCCCCTCCAGCCTGTGTCTGTGTCTTAGAATAACAGGGAGGTGAAGCCTCCATCAATCAAAACTGATGGGCTGCTCAGATGTGATAGGAAGGAAATGCCCAGCATAGAAAGTTACTGAAAACTGAGCATGTGTAGAGTTGCCTTAACAGCTGCAAAATCTCTAGCTGAATTGAGGACATGAACAGAAGGTAGAGATAGAGAGAAACTGGATCAACCAGGATTTTTTTAGAATACAGAAAATTAATCTCATTGTGAGTATGAACAGCATGTAATACACTATTTATTGATAATTTTTTATGATGTGGGTTTAGTGACACTTTAACTACCAAGAGTGTTATACCACACTAAACCTTTTATCCAGTTTCTAAATTATTGCTATTCCTGTTTGTGACAAATTATGTGTGTGTGTTTTTTTTGCTTGCATAATTTGTTCTGAAAGATGTCCCTCTTTGTTATCCATGAAGGTTCAGAGGTATGGTGTTTTCATGAACTCTAATACCTCCTGTCACGTTCTTGTACAATCAGCTTCAAACTTAACACATGTTATGACACCATGATAGATCACAATTACTGAGTTGACCATGTAGGTAGAAATGCTAGGGTATGTTCCCAACATGCATTTGAACGAATAAAACGACTTGAAGTGTGGTAAATGTTTAATGTTACTAAACAGGTCCACTTCAATGTGACTAATTACTACTAGTTATACCATGAAGTGGATAAATGAGAATCTTCAGAGGCTTGCTTCAGAAGCCAATCCTGTAAGTAGAATTATAACTAAACGCTTTATATGATACTTTGATAGTCATGTTTCTCTATAAAACAACATAATTCTTCTTTGGTGCTTGGTTGATCGTTCTAACTTTGCTCTGCTTATTGTATTGGCATGCCAAGTAGCCAAATAGCCAGTTAGTTTTGGATTTCAGTGATTTGCAAAAGGTTATATAACATTTTAGTGATGAGACAATTTTTTTTTTAAGTTGACTGTGCATATATTTTCTTTTTAAATCTTCCATTTGCTATTATTAGATTTGGCAATTTGCGCTGTAAAATACCTTTCAAAAAGTTTTTATTAAAATAACGCAACCAATGACATTTCTGATTTTTGCCTGCATAGAAGAATGCTTCAGCAGATCATCAGAAGCAAGCTCAATTATTCCTAGAGAAATGCCAGTGCTTACCTAGGTAAGAATTTGTAGAATTATATTTATTTGTACACTTTTTTCACTTTATTTGTGTAAATTGTAAAGATTATTAAAAAGTCATGTTCTGGTGTGGGGGCCCACTAATCCAGCTCTGCAATGTTGTCCTGAGACCACAGGTCCCCAGAGTGCTGCATTATTTTTTCTTCTGCTTCTTATAATGTCTACGGCTTACAAAGCATACTAATGTACCAAGAGCTTTAAACATAATTTTTAGCAGGGGTTCTCTAAATCCTGAAAATTGGTTGAGAAAGGATGATTTACATAAGATGACTCCATTTAAAAATGTACCTAAAAACAGCAAAATAATTGTGCCGCATACACACAGTCCGAAACCGATTTTCATCAGATTTTCCGACCGTTTTTCTGTCGGAATTTCTGGATTGAGAACCTGTTCTTAATTTTTCCAACGGAAAACCTTTCTATCGGATTTTCCGATCGTGTGTATGCAATTCGGACACGCAAAATTCCGACGCATGCTTAGAAACAATTCGACGCATGCTCAGAAGCATTAAACTTCCCTTTTATAGTGCAGTCGAATGTGTTGTATGCTGTGGTGTTATTGACCGTCGGAATTTGGTGTGACCGTGTGTAGGCAAGACAGTTTGAGCGAAATTGCGTCGGAATTCCGATGGGAAAACCATCAGAGCTTTTTCCGACTCGAATCGGGCAGATTTGGGCGTTTTTATTCTTTTTACATTGGTGACCTTTTGCCCTGCACAAAATTTGCGGCAAAACGCGGTAAAAAACGCTGCAAATCGCGGTAAAAGAACGCTGCAAAAGACACTGCAATTTGCACGATTTTCTGCCTGAAAAGCTACGCTCAGGTGTGAATGCAGCCTAAGAGAGACCGCAGCCAACAGAAAAAAGATAAACAATCCCCAGGCTGCTATAGAGGTCAGGAGTTTGTTTACATGTCGGTGCTGCAGGTGATATAATCAAAATTTCAGTGCAAGTAAAAGGGTTAAAGGATTTATAAACACAAGAACAAATGTGATATATTGCAGTTTACCTGTCATTAGATGTGGTGGCCGCATTCGTTTTCTTTTTTTCAGGAAACAACTAGAGGGCAAAATTATAGATGAGAGTCCTTAGGCTGAGCTCTGAGAGGGAGGCACCTAAAGACCTGAGCACTCTAGACAGTTCCCTTTTATGCTGTCCTTTACCCCTGACTGTCGTACACACGGCCAGAATTTCCGATGGAAACAGTCCGATGGGAGTTTTTCATCTGATTTTCCGACCGTGTGTATGCCCATCAGTCATTTTCTGTCGGCATTTCCGACGGACTTTAGATTGAGAGCCTGTTCTTAATTTTTCCGACGGAAAACCTTTCGGATCGGATTTTCCGATCGTGTGTATGCAATTCCGACGCGCAAAATTCCGACGCATGCTCGGAAACAATTCGACGCATGCTCGGAAGCATTAAACTTCCCTTTTATAGTGTCGTCGAATGTGTTGTATGTCGCAGTGTTATTAACTGTCGGAATTTGGTGTGACCGTGTGTAGGCAAGACAGTTTGAGCGAAATTCCGTCAGAATTCCGATGGGAAAACCATCAGAGCTTTTTCCAACGATAATTCCAATTGTGTGTACGTGGCATTACTCAAGCGTCTACAGGCATATTGACTTTTGTAAACCTGCCAGTACACCTAGGAGTCTGTTTATTTAAAAAAATGTGTGCGGAAGTCACAAATAGTCCCTGTGGTGTTTGTAATATGTGTGAAATGCCAGTTTCTATTTGTTGCCTTTCAAAGGGCGAATCTAACATTTATTAACATTCGTTCGAACTAGAGAAAAAATTGCCTAGTGACATTGACATGCAGTTTCACAGGATGAATAGCTCTGCAACTTTTTTTTATACATACACCACTTAGTTTACCGTATAGAAATCTTACTCATGTTATTTCCTCGTTTGGTCAAATGTTCTTAGCCTAGGTTTTCCCTATTGGTCTTTAACTCTTCTGGTTGAATGTTCCTAAAGCTATTTTCTGTTAGGAACCAATTTTATATTCACCCTGCAAAAGACAACAAGTAGAAACAGATATTTCACACAAATTACAAACGTTGCGGGCATTAATTGTGACTTTTGCATGAATGAGACATTTGCACTGCACGTTTAAAAAAAATAGACTCCATAGTGTTAACATCGTGTTAGAGTAGCTTAAAGCGGAAGTAAACCCATCCATAAAACAGTTTCATTTCCTGCACTTGCCGGAAATGTAACACTCCCATTGGTTGTGCTCTCAACCAAACTGTCAAACCATCCAATGGCTGGTGTCATAACTGATCACATGTGGAGCATCATGGCAGTTGTATATTAAACAGAGGCAAAGATGGCAGCTTCCTTGGCTGAAAACGATAGGAGGGTTTATGTACACTTTAAATGAGCTCCATAGAAAAGTCAGCGTACTTATAACTGGACAATTTATTGTCTTCAACTTAAAACACTTTTTCATCTTTTTAGAATTCAGCATCCAAATATATTAGACTTGCTTGGATATGTCAGAGCCGATGACTCAACATGTTTTGTGTACCCATATCTGAAACACGGATCCCTCTTCAATAGGTTGCACTATACTGTAAGTTATTATTATTATCTGTTCACAAATGTTTTCATAATTATGTCAGAATGGTGGTATTATTTCGAACTATTGTGTAGTAACATTTGGTATTTTCTGTTATGGTTGTAGGGAGATAATTCTGTTATTTTGTCAGTGGTTGTAAATCAATTTGCCCTCATATTGGCTTACTTCATTATTACCATAGGATAAGACTTCACCTCTTTCCTGGCAAGAACGCTACAATATTCTAGTTGGAGTGGCAAAAGCTATCCTCCACCTACACACAATGAGCCCTAGTCCTGTGATCTGTGGAAACATAACTAGGTATGTAGAGCCATAAAAAAAAATTACTTATGTATACAATAAAATTGTAAAATATGTTTTTTTCCATAAAACAAGCCAAACTCCCTAAATCTGCCTATTCTACCATTCTTAGCACAGCAACATTCTGAGTGACAGAGGCAAAAACAGGGGTGGTCAATATGCTGCGTCTACTTCTTTGTCCAGTCACTGGGATGAGTGCTAGACCAGGCTATATTGGTCAACTGCAATAAACTGGATACAAAAGCCTAAGTAAGACTGGGTCCACACCATCGCCGCATGTGGCTCCCAGCAGGGGTCCGGTGCATCCTGGTTCACCGTTTCAGGTCTGATTTCAGTCTGAATTTTTGTCTGAATTCAGACCTGAAATGGAAAAAAAAAAAGCACAGGGCTCCTGTGCAAATTTGCTCCGGAGACCGCAGCAGAGATATGTGAGCCGGCTCCATAGAGAGCTGGTCAAAATCTCCTGCTGTTGTGAATTGAAAGCGGGGAAATCTGCATCCAATTCGCAATGGTGTGAACCCGGCCTCAGACCAGGTGTTGTCTAGTAATGGTACTAGAAATATAAATTTGGGCGAACAGAGTTGTTAATCCTTTGGCAGTTTTGGCTATTTACTTATACATTTCAATCTCATATTTAGCCGTTTGCCTAGAGTCGACCTTTAGGCCCCATTCACCCTTGCGAACGGGGCTATTAGCGATTACATGGGGGAGACACAGCAGGGGTTCCCCGCAAATAGCTTGTTTTTTGCTAGCTTGAAAACAATGGGAGGTTGACAGCTCACTGAGCTAATCGCAACCACTCCCAGCCATTTGCATTTACTGTATATACTCGAGTATAAGCCGAGTTTTTCAGCGCATTTTTTGTGATGAAAATGCCCCCCTTGGCTTATACTCAAGTCAAGCATTTTTCTGCAGCAGAGAATGACATTTTCCGACCCGACTTTGGGGAATTTGGTGTGCAAACCCAGAGGAACTCACACTACAACATATCCAAATTTGGGGTTCCTAGCACCAAGTGGCCCCGAGATACGGGGCCCCAAAGTCAGTTCGGAAAATGTCATTCTCTGCTGCAGAAAAGTGCTTGACATTTTCCGAAACTACTTTGGGGCCCTGTATCTCGGGGCCACTTGGTGCTAGGAACCCCAAATACTAGAAATAGCACTACAACATATCCAAATTTGGAGTTCCTAGCACCAAGTGACCCCCGAGATATGGGGCCCCAAACTTGGTCAACTGTGTCCATCTGCAGCAATGTCATTTCGGGACCCTTTGGCTGCAGCTAGGGGGCATTTAGGAACCCTTAACTACCAAGTTTGAAGATCAGGGGACCTATGGCTGCAATTGGGCACAGTGAGGCATGCAAATGGGCAATGGACATTGTTGACCCTCTTTTCCACTTACAGTAGCTGCGCATTTCTCACCCTAGGCTTATACTCGAGTCAATACGTTTTCCCAGTTTTTTGTGGTAAAATTAGGTGCCTCGGCTTATATTTGGGTCGGCTTATCCTCGAGTATATACGGTAAACTCTAATGAAGCCATTACCTGTGAATCACAAAAACTGTCCATTGTGACCAGGAAAAGAGTGGAAATCAATAAGCCCTTTCATGGTAGAAAGCATATTTCCGTGCACTAAAGAAAGTTTACCATGCAAAGTGTGACATGGTACTGCATTGATTGGTGGGCTGGGTATGGTGAAAGTGGATATTCTTAACGACATTCTTAACGACATGGTTTATTGTGACAACTTCACATCTTCTTGCATCATCGTTCACATAGCAAATCAGAGCCACCAAGTAAGATGATGCTGGGGGGGGCGGGGGGGGGGGTCAGGTGCAGATAGCTATGTTCTGCTTTCATTGACGTTTAAATGGTAAACTATGTCCATTCTGGGTCATCAATCCAACATATCTTATTAGTACTGGCTCAGGTGGCAAATGCCCTTCTGCCCCCCTTACCCCCCAGTTCTCACCTGATTGTGACTTGCTTTCCTGGCCCTAGAGCAGGGGTCTCCAAATTTTCTAAATAAAGTGCCAGTTTATTGTCCTTCATATTTAAGGGGGGCCAGCGGGAGTGGAAAGTTTACAGCAAAACGCCTGTAGTTTGGAGACCACTGCTCTAGAGTAATAATCACTTTTACTTACCTTATTATGTGTCTCTGTTATACTGTAACATTACAAATTAATTACACTAACACAACACTAACACAATACTATTGCAAACATTATATTGCACCATGGCGTTGCACCATTTTCACATCTAACTGTTGTTCATCTTTTCCCCTTTTCTCTTCCAGCAAAAATATATTGCTTGATCAGCATTTTCAGCCAAAGCTCTCTGACTTTGCCATGGTCCATTTGAGGTCTTACCTGATGAATCACATTAAAACTATCAAGATGGATCATGCCACTCTGAAGTTCCTGGGATATTTGCCAGAGGAGTACATTAGGAGGGGGGATCTGTCAGTGAAAACTGATGTGTATAGCTATGGAATTGTAAGTATGTGAAGAATCACCTTTAAAACTTTGATTCTGAACCAGGAATTTCATTAGAGAGGTTTATACTTCATATAAAGTTCTATGAAGATGAATCTTGCAGTTAATGCTGAAGTATAATTTACAGAAAGAATGGTTAAACTAAATACTGTGTGCCAAAGAAATATGGTTGTAAGAAGGGTTTCAACACTCAGTGTAGGGTGATTTTCTAAAAAAGACCTATGGTTATAAAAAAAAAAAATAACAGCTAAAAGGAGCAGTCTTTAGCATAAATTCTGACATATGTGGGATTTCTGTACTCAGGCAAACCCTACAGTGTCTTGAAAAAGTATTCATACCCCTTGAAAATTTCCACATTTATTGGGTCAAACAAGGAACTGGACAACCTATATATATTTGAGGCTATATGCGAATCAGATCCACATGCTCCGGGTATAATATCCCGTCTCTATACCCATCTCACATCCTCCCCAGCTTTGCTCCCGTCATATGCTTTACAGTGGTCCAAGGACCTAGCTATAGACTTAGACGCAGAAGACTGGTCGAATATATAGACAAACACCAAAATTTTGTCTCAAAATGTTGTCGCATCAGAAGCAAACTATAAAGTTCTTATGCGGTGGTATTTGGTCCTGTTAGGATTGCCAAATTCCTACCATCCTACCCTCCTGATTGTTTCAGAGGATGTGGCGAAAGAGGGACACACGCAAACATATGGTGGACGTGTCCAATGGTGCAATGCTTCTGGGCGACAATATTTCAAATGGCCTCAGCCCTACTTCGAGAAACTCTTGATCCTGACCCATCCTTTGCAGTGGCGGCTGGTGCTCAAAACTTTTTGGGGGGGGCGCAAACTAAAAAAAAAAAACATCAATCGCAGCCTCACTGTGCCCATAAAATGCCGCTGCTGTGCCCATCAATTGCTGTCACTGTGCCCATAAAACGCAGCCACTGTGTCCATCAAACGCAGCCAGGATACAATTAGATGGACTTTTAAAGTCGACCTTCCATGTAAAAAGAAGGTCTACTTTACTGACAGCCTCAGCAGCTGGTTGCCCGCGCACGCACATTTGTGCAACCACACTGATCTCTGCTGACATGCTACTTTACAGGGGCACACCTCACATGGGCACGCCGTGCATGGGCACACATGTTTAAGTCCAATCTTGAAGCTAGACACCCAGATTTAGGGAGCAAAGCTGAACTAGGAAGTTGCTGGATGGTCTTCAGCTTTTACCCGGCAACTTGATTTTGGTTTGATTTTGGCTAGACCCTGATTATGGCTTACCTCCTTCTGGTGTGACCTCAGCTTGTCTACTGATCTCAACTCTGCCTTCTACCCCTTCCTGCTGTCTGTCTCCCTAGCTAGAGACCATTGCCTGTCCATACCTTGTTTCCAGCCTGCTGTGTGCTCCAGTGTCCTGGCCAGCTACCTTCCTGTCAGTTTGTATGAGCACCTCACAGTCAAGCCTGCCTCCAGATTGGAGCTTCCATGGACTGGCCTCCTGGCACCCGTCACACTCTGGCTTTGTGCCCTCTTACTTGACACCGGAGTCTCCGAAGTCTGTGCCGCCGAGCATCAGTATGAGCTCCCGATCTGCTCAGGCGGGACGCTGGACTGAGCAGACGTGCCAACGTCACTTCCGGTAGCGCTGCTCAATGCATCAGTCTATTCATTCGCCCGGCCGGTCCATCGCGCCGGAAGCTGTGACGTGATCGACCACGCCACAGATCAAGTTTTTTGGGGCAAATGAAACGCCTCTTCTGCAATCTCGTGATTGCATAGACGTGGCGTTTCCCATATTGCACTGCGCCCGGCACCGGGACACAGTGCTCGTAAGGACGTTTTTTTTTTTAAAGTGACATGATTACATTTTTTTTTTTTTCCTTTTCTTTTTTCTTATTTTTTTTATTTTTTGACTGCCTGGGGAGAGGGCGCCCAGGCGCTGCCCCCTATGGACAGGCCGCCACTGATCCTTTGCCATATTGAGCTACTCCCCACAGGACTATACTAAGGTGCAATTACGTCTTCTCCTCCAACTTACTACTGCAGCCAAGCAAATGATAGCGAGAGCTTGGAAGACTCCAACCTTAAAGTGAAGAATAGGGTCACTCAGGCTATGATACATAGTAAAATTGAAGCCACAATTCTGGACAAAGTTCCCCAGCACCTCAAAATCTGGCGTCCATGGATAGATCAGTTTCTCCCTCTTGATTTTGATAAGCACCTCCTGGAGCTTTGATTTCCCACGCCACACTTGTGAAACCGACACCGAGCGTCTACGGTCCATGTGAGCCACCTGACCACTACCTTTTTTCTTCTACCTTTTATCACATTTAACTTTCTTCCTTTTTCCCTTTCTTTCTCTCTTCTTGTCTCCCCTCCCCCTTCCCAACCCTTTTCTCAACCCAACATACACCACCGGTAACGAAGCTCACTATACACGTTGTATAGCTTTTACTACGACCCCCCTCCCCATACAGAGTACCTTCTTAAACAAATTTGTTTGTGTTAATGGGCCTCTGCACTCACCAATATATTAAGCAGTGATATCAATCTGATTATATAAAATGTATTTGTCATCCTAAGTTATGTAGCACCTATTTCAGTATGCCACCTTATCCCATCTCATTTGAATATACTCTGTTCAATGTACTTATTCTATGCTAAACTGAAAGTATCAGTAATTGTTAAAAAATGCAAAGCAAACACCGCACTCAAATATCAAAATAGAAGCAAAAATAATAATAACAAATTTAAATAAAAACCTAGGAGCAGCTTAAAAATATGTGAGATATACACAAACCCAAATAGAAATAACAGAAAAAAGCTGTGCTGTGTACTTGTCTACTAATTAGACATACAAGTGACAAAAAAATATTAAAACAATAAAGTTCAGTGAAGTCCATATAAAGAAATCCAATGGTAGATAAGTGACTTGTATGAAATAGTAACGTGAAATCCAATAGTAAATAGGTGACTTATATGAAACAATAACGTGAACACCAACACTGTGATCCACCACCACACGGATATTGTGCTTACCAGAAGGCAAGCTATAAGGAGCGCGTAGGATTATGATATCCTGATGTTAAATCAGCAACGAGAACTCCACACGCCAACTCAAGAGTGACCAATATCGGACTGTGTTCTTGGGATGGATCAACCTGGATATACTCTTAGGATGGATCAAACAGGATATCTCCTTTCCTCAGCTCCACCACAGAGAGTCTCAAGAAGTCCCAGAACCGGAAGCCAAAAATCAAACCTCAATATAAAATCATAAGGAAAGAGGAGATGCTCCCATAGTGTGAATCCATAAAATTAGTTTAATCAAAGAAAATAAAAAGTTACACTTACACAATGGCAGTATAAACAAGCGTATCGAATCAAAACAGTAGTTCGCCTGCCGGCTTGCATGCACCCGCTCACAACAGGTCGCGATGACGTCAGAGCGTCAACCTCCCTACGCACGTTTCTTCTACTGACGTCATCTGGGGAACGGGCGACGCACTGACTCATCGCAATTTATAAACACGGAAGTAACCACGCCTCGGTATGAATCCTCAATGGCGGATACTAGAACCTCCGTACTTGCTGTCACAGAGTATAAGTCATTATATATGATCGAAAACCTGGGAAAAGCCCAAAGGTTATATATATCTATCGACAGGAGCAATATTCTAAAAAATATAACATTAATAAAAATTGTAAATAAATAAAATAACAGACTTAACCTGTCATAAATGGTCGCAATGGAATAGCCTCCCACAGCACCATCTAGTGGGGAAATGTAAAATGAAATGCAATAGGTAAACATCCATTGTAATGCACGATTTGTAACAAAATCCTTTCAAATAAACTCCGAAAAGTATGGTGATGGTAGTTATGCATAATTTGTATATAAAGGCATGATGGCATAAAACATCACACATTATATCCCCTCTATAGAAAGCTAAAAAATTGTAAACAAAATAAAAATAAAAAACAGGCTTAGACTGTCAAAGATAGTCGCAATGGGATAATCTCCCACAGCACCATCTAGTGGGGAAATGCAAAATGGAGTGCAATAAGTAAATACCCATTATAATGCCCAGATTGTAACCAAATCTTTACCAGCAGACATCTAGAAAGTATAAGGATATTAGTTTTGCACAATTTGTATATAAATGCATGATAGCATAAGACATCACGCATTGTATCCCCTCTGTGGAAAATAAAATAAAATAATTAAAAAAATTAATAAGTATTAAAAAAAAAAAAATAAATATATATATATATATATATATATATATATATATATACAGGGCTCAAAATTTCAAGTCCTGAGCTACTAGCCAGGCCTTAAGGGTTACTCGCCACCAGTTGCCCCGCCCAACCCCTACCCTGCCCCCCCCTAAACCCGCCCTCATAAATTATCTCATTAAATGACACCTTTAATGTTTTATGCAATTAAGTTATAAAAATATTAACAACCTTAATGTTAATGCAGCCTGTGTCCCCCCCATGTGCAGCCTGTCCCCCCCCCCCCCCCCCCATGTGCAGCCTGTGTCCCCCCCCCCCATGTGCAGCCTGTGTCCCCCCCCCCATGTGCAGCCTGTGTCCCCCCCCATGTGCAGCCTGTGTCCCCCCCCCATGTGCAGCCTGTGTCCCCCCCATGTGCAGCCTGTGTCCCCCCCATATGCAGCCTGTGCCCCCCCCATATGCAGCCTGTGTCCCCCCTCCATGTGCAGCCTGTGCCCCCCCCCATGTGCAGCCAGTGTCCCCCCCCCATGTGCAGCCAGTGTCCCCCCCCCCCCCCATGTGCAGCCAGTGTCCCCCCCCCCCCCCATGTGCAGCCAGTGTCCCCCCCCCCCCATGTGCAGCCAGTGTCCCCCCCCCATGTGCAGCCAGTGTCCCCCCCCCATTTGCAGCCAGTGTCCCCCCCCATTTGCAGCCAGTGTCCCCCCCCATTTGCAGCCAGTGTCCCTCCCCATTTGCAGCCAGTGTCCCCCCCCCCCATTTGCAGCCAGTGTCCCCCCCATTTGCAGCCAGTGTCCCCCCCCCATTTGCAGCCAGTGTCCCCCCCCCCATTTGCAGCCAGTGTCCTCCCCCCCATGTGCAGCCAGTGTCCCCCCCCATGTGCAGCCAGTGTCCCCCCCATGTGCAGCCAGTGTCCCCCCCCATGTGCAGCCAGTGCCCCCCCCCATTTGCAGCCAGTGTCCCCCCCCATTTACAGCCAGTGTCCCCCCCCATTTGCAGCCAGTGTCCTCCCCCCATTTACAGCCAGTGTCCCCCCCCATTTGCAGCCAGTGTCCTCCCCCCCATGTGCAGCCAGTGTCCCCCCCCATGTGCAGCCAGTGTCCTCCCCCCCCATGTGCAGCCAGTGTCCCCCCCCCCCATGTGCATCCAGTGTCCCCCCCCCATGTGCATCCAGTGTCCTCCCCCCCCATGTGCATCCAGTGTCCTCCCCCCCCATGTGCAGCCAGTGTCCCCCCCCATGTGCATCCAGTGTCCTCCCCCCCATGTGCAGCCAGTGTCCCCCCCATGTGCAGCCAGTGTCCTCCCCCCCATGTGCAGCCAGTGTCCCCCCCCCCATGTGCAGCCAGTGTCCTCCCCCCCATGTGCAGCCAGTGTCCCCCCCCCATGTGCAGCCAGTGTCCTCCCCCCCATGTGCAGCCAGTGTCCTCCCCCCCCCCCCCCCCCCCCCCCCATTTGCAGCCTGTGTCCCCCCCCATTTGCAGCCTGTGTCTCCCCCCCATTTGCAGCCTGTGTCCCCCATGTGCTGCCTACCTGTGGAGGAGAAGAGAGGAGAGCCGCCACTGGTAGATCACAGCAGGGAACATTCAGACTTTTGTTTCATAAGCTGTGAGTGTTCCTCCGCTGCGCGCCGTCACATAAGCCCCTCCCCTTGTCCGGGGAAGTTTGATACATGTCACCCGTCCTAGGATTGGACGGGTGATCTGTCTATCAAAGTCCCGGAAAAGGGGAGGAGCTTATGTGACGGCGCGCCGCGGAGGAACACTCACAGCTTATGAAACAAAAGTCTGAATGTTCCCTGCTGTGATCTACCAGTGGCGGCTCTCCTCTCTTCTCCTCGCCAGCCCTCAAAAATCACTCGCAAAATGCGAGTGTGCGAGTGTAATTTTTGAGGGCTGTATATATATATATATATATATTTATGTGTAGGAAAAAAACTCCTCAATAGAAAGAAATTTCTATACCACATAAAAAATGAATGAAAAGATGGAATGGAATACCCCCATCTGCCATTGTGGACTCACACCATTTATTCATAAGTATACAATGACAATACACACACCATATAGCACGTCCTATCCCCTATTCGTGTCTAAAGGGGTCATTTTACATAACAATATATCGGATAGGAAAAAAGGCATAAAGCAAAAAAAAAAGATCTAAAAAGAGCTCATGAAGAGATAGGGTTGATGTTGGTCTTAGGAATTATCAATAAATGCATTAACGTCAATATCAACATTCAACCCAAAGGGGGTGTAACTTTTAATTCTATATATCCAAGACATCTCCAATCTGGAGATGCCACGGACTAAAGTGCCCCCCTTCACTGTGGAATATATTTGTCGATCTCCAAAAAAATAGTTTTCGTTGGATCTTTGCCATGGGCCTCCAAATAGTGTCTCGACAATGGATGTTTGGGGAACCCACTCAAGATGTTAGTAACATGCTCGTTTAGCCTGACCTTGAGGGGGCGCTTAGTCCTGCCCACATATTGTAGCCCACATGGGCATTGGAGCAGGTAAACAACCCCCTCAGTCGAGCGTGTAATAAACGGTCTAATTTCAAATTCTGCTCTGGTGCTAGTTGACAGAAACCTATGAGTCCTCCTATGTTCACACCCACTCAGTGAACAAATCCTGCATTTCCTGCACTGGTAAAATCCAGTTAAGTTTTAAAAAAAAACTTTTTAAATTATGGGTGGGTCTAGGATGTTGGGGGCTATCTTACATTTTAAGGAAGGAACCCCTCTATACACTATTTGAGGTCTATGTGGAAGGACTGTATTAAGAGTCTGGTCACTGATAAGGACATGTCAATGCTTTTTAATTATCCGTCCCACATTCCTATGTTGAATAGAATATGCTGTGATAAAGGGAACCATAGCATTTCCTTTTTCTCTAGGTGTTTTTTCTTTGAGGAGATCGCCTCTATTCATCAAAACCACCTCATCAAGAGTGGTTTTCAAAGAGGCTTCTGTATACCCCTTTTCAAGGAATCGTTCGGTAAGTATTTCAGCTTGAACATAAAACTCATTCGAGTCCAAACAGTTCCTTTTTAGGCGTAGGTATTGGCTTTTAGGCACTGACTTTAGCCAGGCCTCGTGATGGCAACTAACGATAGGGATATACGAATTACGGTCCGTACCTTTAAAGTGGGTGCCAGTAGTAAATTTCCCCGTATCCACCCCAATTCTCAGGTCCAAAAAAATAATAGTGGTCTGGCTGGCTTCGTAATTTAGAAAGATGCCCCTATCATTGGTATTGAGATCTCCAAGGAAGACATCCAGATCATCTTTACTACCATCCCAAAGGAGGAGGATGTTGTCTATATACCTAGCCCAAAGGACCACCTGGGGTCTCTGTTGGGCATAGATGACATCCTCCTCCCAGAGGGCCATAAAGAGGTTCGCCAAGCTGGGGGCATACTTGGCATACCACACTTTTCACATATTTATTTATAAAAAATGTTGAAAACCATTTATCATTTCCACTTAACAATTATGTGTCACTTTGTGTTGGTCTATCACATAAAATCCAAATAAAATACATTCACGTTTTTGGTTGTAACATGACAAAATGTGGAAAATTTCAAGGGGTATGAATACTTTTTCAAGGCAATGTATATCCCATCTTCTCACCTCTGGTCACCTCAACCATCACACATCTCAAATTCAATAGCGAACTGATACCCTACACCCTTCCTACCCCCAACATCCTGCTGTACACACCTTTGTGGGTGATTAGCTGTCAGTGCCTACATAGCCGGTTTAGCAGTCCGGGACATTAAAATCCCAGCTCTTCTCGTATCAGAGCAATTCTGATTGCTCTACCAGCTGCATTGACAGTGACACTAAGGTAAGTGCAGCGGGGACTTTAGTGGATCAGGGTGTGAGTTCACCTTTTCATTTTTTCTGAAAGGGTGAACTTACTCTTTAAGGCTATTACCGTGATCAGGGCCGGCATCACCATTAGGCGGGACAGGCAGCTGCCTAGGGTGCCTGGATGGAGGGGTTCGGGAAAACACTTGCAGACACAGTGACCCTGCACCGCTCGTTGCAGGAGGAGCATCTTCTCCCCCAGGCAGCAAGACTTGTACAGTGTGGAGATCGAGAGCAGCTATACCTCACTAGCTCCAGCGCTCCACAGCCTCTGGCAGTCTGTCATAGTGACACAGTGAGAGCCAGGAAAGCCAGCTTGCACAGGAGTCAGGCTGTATCCTGTCTCCACTGTCCTCCTAACCCCGCCCTCAATCCACTGCTTGTCCAATCCAATACTCCACCTCCCATTTGTGCCCACCCACACTCCAGCCACCTTCATGCAATGCACTTGCACTGTACTGTGAGAGGAGTTATGTGGGCAGCTGGGCGGCAGTTTTCAAACAATAGCTGCTAGCTGCCACAGCCCTGGGGAGACCAGCCTGAATGGAAAAGGCATAATTGGTGAGTGAGACTTCTACCCCCACAGTAACCCCCCTCTCTGTTCCCACCCCTTTGTCCTATGCACCTTCTTCCCTCTATTCCCCCACTTTTCCTTCCCCCTCTATTCCTCCTTCTCACCCTCCTCTCTCTCCCTCTCCCTAGCCTGTCTGTATACTGCCCTAGCTTGTCCGTATACTGCCCTAGCCTGTCCGTATACTGCCCTAGCCTGTCCGTATACTACCCTAGCCTGTCCGTATACTGCCCTAGCCTGTCCATATACTGCCCTAGCCTGTCTGTATACTGCCCTAGCCTGTCTATATACTAAAAAAATGGTATGATAAACAAATGCGCCCCTTTCCCTTCTTACACGACCACTGCACACAAATAATACTAAGAAAACTATATGTACTAAACTAAGTGGTTGTATAGTGTTTTTTTAAACTTTTACCTACAGGTAAGCCTATAATAAGGCTTACCTGTAGGTAAAAAAAATATCTCCTAAACCTGTGTGGTTTAGGAGATATTCCCCTCGCAATGAGCTGCTGACTGCAGCGGCGCATGCGCACAGGGGATTCTCGGCTCAAAGCCCGGCAGCCGTCAGACCCTGCCGGGAGGAAATCTCCGGCGCGCATGTGCAGGAGTGACGATATCGCGGCTCCGGCCACTCACAGAGCCGCAATACCTGGAAGACACGCCAAGGGAACATGATCAGGCGAGATGTCGGGGCCTCGTTCTAAGTTAAGTATTTCATAATGAGCTTGTATGCGGCGCATACTAGATCATTATGCCTTTTCCCTTGCAGGTCTGAAAAAAAAAAAAAAGTCAGCGGGTATACAACCGCTTTAAAAATAATATAGTATATGTGTGATTTTAAATGAATAAAATAGCAGTGCTAATATTCACAATTAAATTAATAGATCTAAACAATCACCCTGTGAAAACAGTGATTAATAATAATGATGATTAATACTAATGTCCATGATAAACGGAACAAGTCCAAACTCAAATCCATGAACTGTTAATTAAAACATCCAAGTGATTGTATTTCAAAGTGAACAAAAATCTTGAAGTAACTTGAGGCAATCTTCCAGCACACCCTCTGTTTTCAGTGCCACTGCACCCTTAAGAAATGCACTCACCAATAGAATATGCCTTGCACTCTCATGCACGGCAGTTTCACTTAATAACCCCACACTGGTATCAAACAACTCCAAAGGCGTTAGATAATTGCACTGCACATGTAAAGATAAAAAGTGCTTCCAATAGTGAAGTAAAGTAAAACTATTTATTAAAACAGCACACAAAATCTTTAATTATTGCACTCACATCCTTTACAGTAAACAAAGGCACTTCAGCATAAACTTTCAAAGAAGTGGGGAGCCTGCAGTGGTGACGCGATGTAGTGTGGTCTCGGAGTACCCGGAATTATCCTATAAGTCTCACCCTTCACTTTGCTTCCTCTCCTTTTCACTCCACTCCTCCCCACTCAAAAAAACACTGCACACCCAGTAGCCGGTAAGTCCGAATGTTAGATGCTCCTCATGGTTGCCATTTAACCATGCCCAGACATGTTTCGGCGAAGTGAATTAATCATTGGCTATTGATTAAGTTACTTTGACGAAACATGTCTGGGTGTAATTGGCCCTAAGAACTTTGTAAATATTACAAACCTGGTATAGTTTCATAGTTAATCAGGTTGAAAAAAGACACAAGTCCATCTAGTTCAACCAAGGGAACAAAAAAAAACTAAAAACATACAATCCCATATACAGTACACAGTCCGATCCCCACAGTTGATCCAAGGCAAAAAACCCCAGCAAAGCATGATCCAATTTGCTCCAGCAGGGAAACAAAATGATTTCCTGATCCCCGAGATGCAATCGGATGTTAGTATCCAGTTATATGATGTACATTTAGGAAAGAATCCAGTTTTTTAAAGTAATCTTCCGAGCTAGCCAGAACCAACTCTTGAGGAATTCTATTCCACATCTCTTACTGTGAAGCAACCTTTCAGTATTTGGAGATTTAATCTCTTTTCCTCCAGATGTAAAGAGTCCTCTGTGATGAGCTTACAATGAATGACTCATTACCAAGTTCACTATATAAACCACTTATGTATTTATACATGTTGCTCATATCCCCCTTAATCTCCTCTTCTCAAAAGAGAATAATTTCAGCTCCTCTAATCTTTCCTCATAGCTGAGCTCCTCCATGCCTCTTATCAATTTGGTTGCCCTTCTCTGCACTTTCTCCAGTTCCACGTTATCCTTTTTGAGGACTGGTGCCCAAAACTGAACTGCATATTCCAGATGAGGTCTTACTAATGATTTGTACAGGGGCAAAATTATATCTCTCTCTCTTTGGAGTTCACACCTCTCTTAATACAAGAAAGGACTTTGCTCGCTTTGGATACCACAGCTTGGCATCGCATGCTATTATTTAGCTTATGATCTACTAGAACACCCAGATCCTTCTCCACCATTGATTTTCCAGTTGTACTCCCCCTAGTATGTATGATGTATGCATATTCTTAGCCCCCAAGTGCATAACTTTCCATTTATCAACATTAAACCTCATTTGTCACACAGTTGCCCAATTAAACAGTGCATTGGCTTGTAAATTAGAGACATCCTGTAAGAACCTTATTCCACTGCATCACTTGGTGTCATCTACAAATACTGAAATTGTACTTTTAATCCCAGACCCTATATAATTTATAAATATATAAAAAAAACACTGAACCTTGGGGTACACCACTGATAACCTTAGACCATTCAGATTAAGAATCATTAACCACTAGACATCCAGCCATACCCGAATGACGGCCTCAGCGCGGATGTCAATTCCCGGGAGGACGTCATATGACGTCCTCCCCTTTCCTCCCTCCCTGTGCGCGCTCACGAGCACGCAGCAGGGAAATTCTGTGTTGGCCGTGTCCCTTGGACACAGCCAATCACAGATCGCTGTAAACGGCCAATCACAGCGGCTGTTTACAGCGCGATCGGCGTGTCCAATGGGAGATGATCTCATATGTAAACATATGAGATCATCTCTCAGTGCCGCTCTCCCTCCTCACACAGAGACAGCGTGTGAGGAGGGAGAGATGAACAGCTGCAGCGGCCGTAAGTAGAAAAGTAAAAATAAAAATTAAAGTGCCATCTGCCCCCACTGCCACCACTGCCATATGTCCCCACTGCCACCACTGCCATCTGTCCCCAGTGCCATCTGTCCCCAGTGCCATCTGCCCCCAGTGCCATCTGTCAGTGCCACCTGTCAGTGCCACCTGTCCCCAGTGCCACCTGTCCCCAGTGCCATGTATAAGTGCCATCTGTCATCAGTGCCACATCAGTGCCACGTGTCATCAGTGCCACATAGTGCCATCTGTCATCAGTGCCATATCAGTGTCACCTGTCATCAGTGCCACATATTAGTGTCATCTGTCATCAGTGCCACGTATCAGTGCCATCTGTCATCAGTGCCACCTGTCAGTGTCACATGCCATCTGTTATCAGTGTCACCTGTCATCAATGCCACGTATCAGTGCCATCTGTCATCAGTGTCACAAGAAATGAGATAGGTCACCAGTACATCAGGTGTGATAAATTTTGTATGATTCGCACCACGGTTTGTGGACTCTCTAACTTTCACAAAGACCAAATAATATCCACTAATTTGGGTTATTTTTACTAAAGATATGTGGCAGTATAAATTTTGGCCAAAATTTATGAAGAAAAATTAATAATTTCCTAAATTTTATCACAGAAACAAAGAAAAATTGTTTTTTTTCAAAATTTTCGATCTTTTTTCATTTATAGCGCAAAAAATAAAAAACCCAGAGGTGATCAAATACCACCAAAATAAAGCTCTATTTGTGGGGAAAAAAAGGACAAAAAATTCATTTGGGTACAGTGTTACATGACTGAGTAATTGTCATTCAAATTGTGAGAGCATTGAAAGCTGAAAATTGGTCTGGATAGGAGGGGGGTTTAAGTGCCCGGTAAGCAAGTGGTTAACCATTACTCTCTTAATTCAGTCTTTTAGCCAGTTTTCTATCCATTTACAAACTGATCTTTCCAAGCCTGTAGACTTTACCTTACACATTAGCCGGGTGTGGGGAACTGTGTCAAAACGCTTTTGCGAAATCCAAGTATACCACGTCCACAGCCACCCCTCTGTCCAAGGTTTTACTTACCTCCTCATAAAAATAAATCATATTAGTTTGTTTGAAAACGTATGTCTTTTATGAATCCGTGCTGTCTGTTGCATAAAATACTTTTTTCCAGCAAGAACCCATCTATGTGGTCTTTTATTAAACTCTCCAGTATCTTCCCGACTATATAAGTTAAACTAACAGATCTATAGTGGCTTGGTAAAGACTTTGATCCCTTTTTAACCGCTTCCCGACCGCCTCATGTAGATATACGTCTACAGAATGGCACGGGCAGGCAAAAGCACGTACCTGTACGTCCCCTTTAATTGCCTGCCCGTGGGTCGCGCGCGCGCCAGCGGCGCGCTTGCGACCCGTTCGGGAGCTCCGTGACCCCGGCCGCGGGACCAGCGGACCCGATCGCCGCTGGTGTCCCATGATCGGGTTACGGAGCTGAAGAACGGGGAGAGGTATGTGTAAACAAACCTCTCCCCGCGCTTCCTACTCTGCCTGTCATTGATTGGCTGTTCCCGGTCATCGGGAAAGCCGATCAATGACGTCAGACGTCAGCCCCGCCCCCTAATGTAAAAAAACACACACACGTCACAGCCCATAAACCCTCCCCTCCCCCTAGTGGTTAACTCTTTCACTACAACTGTCATTTATACAGGAATTAATGCATTTAAATAGCATTGATTGCTGTATAAATGACAATGGTCCCAAAAATGTGTCAAAAATGTCCGATGTGTCCGCCATAATGTCGCAGTCACAAAAAAAATCGCTGATCGCCGCCATTACTAGTAACAAAAAAAATATTAATAAAAATGCTATAAAACTATGCCCTATTTTGTAAACGCTATAACTTTTGCGCAAACCAATCAATAATCGCTAATTGCGATTTTTTTTACCAAAAATATGTCGAAGAATACGTATCGGCCTAAACTGAGGAAAAAAAAATGTTTTTTTATATATTTTTTGAGGATATTTCTTATAGCAAAAAGTAAAAAATATTGCATTTTTTTCAAAATTGTCGCTCTATTTTTGTTTATAGCGCAAAAAATAAAAACCGCAGGGGCGATCAAATACCACCAAAAGAAAGCTCTATTTGTGGGAAAAAAAGGACGCCAATTTTGTTTTGGAGCCACGTCGCACGACCGTGAAATTGTCAGTTAAAGCAACGCAGTGCCGAATCGCAAAAAGGGGCCTGGTCCTTTGGCTGCCAATTGGTCCGGGGCTGAAGTGGTTAAATATAGGCCCACATTGGCCTTAAGCCAATCCAGTGGTTCTATGCCAGTCATTTAAGAGGCCCTAAAAATTTGAAACAATGGCTTTGAAATGACAGAGCTCAATTCTTTTAGGATCTGTGGGTCTATGCCATCTGGCCCAGGTGCTTTATTCACATTTATTCTGTCTATATATTTCTGAACCATATCAATTTTGAGCCATTGTGGATCATTTGGGGCTGTGTCAGTATCATCCCAATTATGGACACGAGCGCCCCCATGCTCCTTTGTATACACAGAGTTGAAGAAGGTATTTAATAAATTTGCCTTCTCTTTATCCCCAGTCACCCACTGTAGATTATTTTGTAAAAGGCCTACTTGATCAAACCTGACCTTTTTACTAATAATATTTTTGAAGAATTTTTTGGGGGTTTGTCCTACTATCTTTTGCAATCTGTTTTTCATTTTGAATTTTTGCATCCCTGATTTCCTTTTTACATATTCTGTTATATGCTTTGTAACATTTAAACAATAATAGTGTTCCTTCATTGTTATGTTTTTTAAAAGCTCTTTTCTTATTATTTATATTTTTTTTCAACTTTGGCCGTGAGCCACGTAGGTTTTATTTTTAGCATTTTAAACTTATTGCCCATGGGAATATATTTGCAGTGAGTTCACATACAGACTTTTTGAAGAATTCCCATTTCTGTTCTGTATTCTTCAATGCCAAAATCCCCCCCCCCCCCCCAGTCTAAATCTTGGAGAGCAGCCCTCATCCTTGGAAAATTTGCTCTCAGAAAGTTAAAGTGATTGTAATCTCATTTTTTTCTATAAAAATAACAAACATGTCATACTTACCTGCTCTGTGCAGTGGTTTTGCGCAGAACAGCCCAGATCCTCCTCTTCTCGGGTCCCTCTTTGGCTCTCCTGGCCCCTCCCTCCTGCTGAGTGCCCCCACAGCAAGCAGCTTTCTATAGGGGCACCCAAGCAAAGCTGCGGTTCGGCCCCGCCCCTCTCTCTCCTTTATGGCTAACTGACTTTAATTGACAGCAGTGGGAGCCAATCAGGAGGGAGAGTGCCGGAAAACCAAGACACTCGTGGACGTCGCTGGACAGAGTGGGGGCTCCGGAAGGTATTAGGAGGGCTGAGGGGGGCTGCTGCACACAGAAGGCGTTTTATCTTAATGCATAGAATGCATTAAGATAAAAAAAAAAAAAAACTTCTGCCTTTACAATCACTTTAAGTGTTTTTATATTTCCAGTATGAACTTGTTACTTACAGCTAACAACAAATTAAATAATGTTATGGTCACTGCTCCACAGATGTTCTTTTATATGAACATTAGTAATAAGCTCTGCATGGTTTGATATTACCAGGTTTAGCAGAGCATCATTCCTAGTTGTGGCTTCTATGAATTGTACCATAAAATTGTCTTGTAATAAGTTTATACATTTTTTCCCTTTAACTGTTCCTGCAGTGCCATTACTCCAGTCAATTTCTGGGTAGTTAAAATCCCCCATTATTATCACTGTCCGAGCCCATGCAGCCCTTTCTATCTGTGCAAGGAGCTGAGCCTCAACCTCCTCATTAACACTGGTGTGATGTGTAGTTCCACTGATAATGCTTCAGCCTCATCACACTCTCCATCAACTTCAGTTCAGTTCAGTTCAGTCCTCTTTCACACTCACTTTGAGATCACTTCTCACATAGAGACAGACACTACCAGCCCTCTGTTTTACCCTTTCCAAAAGAGAGCATAGCCAGGAATATGAATAGCCCAGTCATGGGAAGAATGAAGCCAAGATTCAGCAATACCAATTAAATCATAGTTTTCTTCATGCAGCAAAGCTTCCAACTCACCTATTTTGCATGGCAGACTTCTGGCATTGGTGAACAAACACTTTAATGCATTGTCACATTTTGCACACGTATTTTGCATATGTTTTATTTTAGTACAAATAGTACAATTTCCAATGTTTTTTTGTAACATGGGAAACTTCATATCACCTGCCATAGCCCTCCCCCATCTTTCCCTATTCCATCCACCAATATGGATTGACCCCTTTCTGATCTGTCTGCCCCATTATAATCTACTTCTCCCTCCCCCTCAATCCTAGTTTAAATACTCCTCCAGCCTTCCTATAAACCTCTACCCCAGCACAGCAGACCCTCCTTCTTACAACAGGTCTTTAGCCATGCATTCAGTTCTCTAATCTCCCCCTGTCTTTCCTGTGTTGCGCATTGTACAGGCAATATTTCAAAGAATATCACCTTGGAGGTCCTTCCCTTCAACTTGCAGCCTAATTCTTTAGGCTGCAACCGTTGGAACCTTCCATACATTCTGTAATTGATTCCAAGGTGGACCAAGACAGCTGGGTCATGCCCAGCCCCTCCCAGTAATTTATCAACCTGGTCCATCACATGCCGAGCCCTGGTACCAAGGAGACAGCAAACCATTCGGTTGAGGCGATCCTGACGACAGATTATTCTATCAGTCCTTCTGATTATAGAATCACCTATTACCACCAACTGTCTAGGCCTACCTGCACTACCCTCAAAACCCCTACTAGATGGGCTGCTCTCCTGGCTGTTAGGGGGAGCAGTGACATCTGTGGCTGCCACCTCTGAGCTTGCCACCCCCATTCTTCACCTAGCTCTGCAAATCTGTTTGGGTGCTCAAACCCAGGGCTGGCCTTCCTTTTCTGTGAGTCCCTACCAAGCCCTCTGACTACAGTAACCCATATTCCTACCTGGTAATTCTGACTTACCCCTCCATCCTCCACATAAACCATTCTAACCACCTGCTCAGTGAGCAGGACCCCTTTCAAGGTTGTCAATTCTGCCCAGTGTTGCAACTTGCTCCCCAGATCTCGAATATGAGCTTCCAGAAGGTCAACCCACTCTCATCTGTCGCAGTGGTCTTCATCCTGGAGCTGCTGCTCCATTGTTGTATAGTTGATACGATCAATCAAGGAACCAGGAGGTGCCAAGGTCAGAGATTCTTCAGCAATAGGTTTTGTTTTTTTCATAAGTGAACAAAATAATCTGCAACCCTATTACTACTACTACTACACAAAATAGATGTGAATCAATATGCTATTCAATTGTATAAAGTGTACAGCTTCTTTTTTTTTTCTTTTTTTTTAATCTTTATTCATTTTCTTCCAACTTACAAAAAAATATTACATTTGTATATCAAAAAAAATCAGCAAAGTGTACAGTTTCTTTAATTAATATGCCATTACTTTTTTATGTATGATTTTATATTCCTCATATTAGATCATAATGGAAGTTTTGAGTGGCTATCAAGCTGTGGTGGTAAATGGATCCAAGACTACTTTCCTTGTAAGTATTTTCATAAAACAAAAATAAAAAAATATACAAATTGTATTTGGAAATTACATATAGAAACAGGTACATACATTACAGTTGCAAAATCATGTGTAAGTTTGGTATTGAAGCTTTGTTTTTTATTTTTTTTCCCTTCAAGTAACAAACATGTTATACTTACATGCTCTGTGCAGCAGCTCCACTCCTCTTCTTTTCAGGTACCCCACTGGCACTCCTGGCTCCTCCCCCTCGAGCAGTGCTCCCAGGGAAAGCCGCCTGCCGTGCTTGCTCCAGAGCCCCTGCTCTATGCGTCCATAAGAAACATAGAGCCGTGGCTCCTCCACGCCCCCCACTCTCTCCTCATTGGCTGTGATTGACAACAGTGGGGGGAAATGAGCTCCCGCTGCTGTCTCAGCCAATGAGGGAGAGTCCTGGGACAGCCAAAGCTATCGTGAACATCGCTGGATCAGACGTAGCTCAGGTAAGGATTGGGGGGGGGAGGGGGACTGGCACACAGAAGGTTTTTTACCTTCATGCATAGAATCCTTGAAGGTAAAAATCCTTCAGCCTTTAGAACCATTTAAAAAAAAGTATGGCCATAGCTTTTTTGGCTGTACTTCTCTTAGGGATTACAGGAGTGCACTTTGTTCTGCACTCCTGTGACCCAGGTTCAGTAGACAGCGGGATAAGGAGTCAGCTGACATCACATAGCCAGTGAACTTTCTGCAGGGATCCTGACAAAAATGATGGGATCTGCCCAGATGCCTTACCGGCAGCTGGCTCTTTCTCTCAGCGTGCCGCTGAAAGCCTGAGCCAGCCGCTACCATTTACCAGTAATGCTGGATGTGCAGAGCAGAGAGCCGGGGATTGACAGTCACCACTGGCTCTCTGTTCACTGAAGACTGAAAACTGAGTTATCAGCGGTCTTTGATCACTCAGTTCTCGATTTAGAGCCGGCAGGGGACAGCTGCAGCATCAGATTGATGCTGCAGCCATCTAATTGAGTATGTAAGTTTGCTTTTTTTATAAACCCGCTCTTCTCTTTTAAAGCGGAACTTCACTCTCTCAATCAACATTGACTATTTTTAATCCTTAAGCTGCTTTTATATTTTACATTAGTGAATGGATAGGTAAGTATATCATATTTACTTGTTTTAAGCTTTGATTTTACATTTCTTCAGTTACTTCCTAGTTTCCATGCCTAGGCAAATGATGTCATACATCCCAGGAGTCTTCAGTAACTGAGGAGGGGCTTCTCAGCTAAGCATGCCCTCTCTTGCTTGCTTTGCTTTGAATATTAAAAATGTATTAAATAGGATTTTTGGTTTGTGGTGCTCAGATGAAGTATAATTCCAATTTAAGCTTTTCCATAACACTGCCCAGCAACAAAACAGGGAAAATCAAAGTACTGTAAAATGTACAGGCTCCTCCCCCAACCTATGACTGTACAGTCAAAGAAGAAGAAGCAGACTCATGAGCTAATTTCGGTCACTCTGCTCTGTCCTCCTATCTGCATGTTTCTTGTTAGCGCAAGCATTGAATCAATTACTTTCCTCCTAGTATTACACCTCCCTCTCCCATCCAAGTCAAATTCAGGTACCTACATGGATTTAAATATAATTTAATGGTGTATTAGCTTCTTTTATTTCTCCCTAGAGTTTAGTTTTAATTGAGTGACTTCAAGCAAAAGGTTAAATCTTTCACTAGTAAGAGATTAAAATAGCTTGTGTTCTAACCTACCAAAGACATTTTTCTTTGTAACCTTTCATGTTATTCTTGCTTGAAGCAGTACATCAGAGTTAGTTTGGTAGAAAGAGAATATCCAGTATGCTTATAATTGTGTTTCCCTGGGCACCTCTTTTTAAGGAAACTTGTTTTTTATTTAACAGAGGGAATTTTTTTGGGAGCAAATGGAAAAAAATGGAATTGAGTATCTAGTCCATTTTAAGGATTTGAAAACGAGCAAGTGGCCTTCCTGTATAATGAAAAATCTTCTTGGTGTATCCATTGATAGTACAGAAGTGCGTGCCAGAAGAAGGCCCACGATGAATGAGGTGAGGGGTTACCGTTCTGTCCCCTTATTATGAGCTGATGGTTATTATTTTCTTAGAATTCTTTTTGAAACATGAAGATTAATTGTTAATATTCATTTAGGTTTTGAAAAGAATGGAAAACTGTACAACTTCTGAAAAGCCTCACGAGGACCACCCAAAGTCACAGATGTCCATTCCGCCTTCCATATGGCCTGTACATAGGAGCCAATTCAAGGTTCCTGTGGAGACAGATGAAACCATGGAGAATCCCAATAATATATGTGCAAGAAATAAGGGAATAGAATGTGGTCAATCAGAGGTATCATTTTTAGGCAACACCAAAAAGGATAGGCCTGCAGAAAAATGTAGTTCTTTGTTAATGCAAAGCAAAGCTGTATTACATGATGTTTTCCTGCATACACCAGGTACAGTTTATACAAGCAGGCCAGTGGAGTGCAGCTGCTCAATTGAGCCATACAGTGGAACCTTCTGTGAAGAGTGTGTAGCAAATGGTTTCAGCCAGTAAAAAAAGGAATGTTGAGTAATATTCGATTAGAAATGAACAACACAATACAGTAGTATGATGTATATAGTATCTGTAATACAGATGTCAAGGTATGTTAATAGTAACAGAGCAATGTGAATTATTTACCTTTACTGTAGAGAATATGATTTTACTTGCTAGTTTCTTTCTGTGATTTCATAGACAAATGTATATCATTTCAATAGAATTATTTATTCTGGCATATCAGGTATAGTTGTACTGCATTATTGTGAAAACAGCTCTATGTTCTTCTGTCCAGAGCCTTTCAGTGTAGGGAAGTTAGACTGTAGAGGATTTTGGAAATATGTCATTTTGGAGCTTGGGGGTACAAGAAAAAAGGTATAGAAGTATGAAACTTGGGTGGGTTGCGAATTTAGCTGGGAAATGGGATTGAGCTTTTACCAGAACAGTGTTACTATGTATTACTTCATGTGATTCGCAGATCAAAACCCACATGCCAGCAAACAATGGTCTTTAATCTGTAATTTCCTTAAAAACAATTCTCTTTTGTATAAATTATTTAAAAGTATCTTTGTCATTTATGTAAGTTAATAAAAAAATGTTTTAATGCATATTTAGTTTACAAGTACATTTGATGCTTAATTTTAAAGGCAATTAGTTTGGAAGCACCCCAACAAGTACATATAAAATACTTTTTTTTTAATTTTACCTTACCACTTCGCCCATCTTATTATATTTGACACAGCCTACATTAAAGTTGTTCAGTATGGCAAAGTGTGTAGAGAATAACAGTGGTGGATGTCTTATCCCCTATGCAAGAATCATTTTTGGGCTCTCCCATTCAACTACAAATATAAATTATTCATTGTAGCTAGATAGATAGAAAGATAGAAAGATAGATAGATAGATAGACAGATAGATAGACAGATAGTAAAAGAATACCCTATACTTTCTCATGGTCCATAATCTGCAGATAGGGTCAAACACCCCCCCCCCCCCCTTTTCATTTCAGGCCTGAATGTTGCCAGGAGAAAACTAGAGAAGGCTTGTGTGTATGTTCCAGAGGTGCTCAGGCAGGAAGGGATGAAGGTGCAGGACCCCAACATAACATCACTTAGATATTACAAAAAGTAAAACAGTAAGGGTATCTTTAAGAATGCAGTCCTGCATCTCTCCTGCCTTTAAAGTCAAAATCTAAATTCATATAGTATTATGGGTTTATCCAAAGATACTGCACATCTGCAGATGCAGTTTTCTTTCAGACTCTTTCTTTCTCTGACTGAAACTCTTTAAAGCGGAGCTTTATGCAAAAGGGGAAGTTACTCTTTTCTGCCTCCTTCTTCCCTCTCCTCTCCCACTTTTGGCCCTTTTTTTTTTGAGGTGCGGGTCCTAGTTTTGATAGGTAGTCGCTCCAACATCCGCTCAAATTGCCTAGCACTCCCCTTTTGTCTTCAGCCTTCTGGGACACATCACAGGTCCCAGGAGGCTCTGGGACCATTCATGCATGCACAGTGGGAAGACACTTGTGAAGCCATAGGGAGTCACAGCCGGCTTCCCAGAGAGTGCTGTGGACCCAAAGACTTTACGGAAAACCAGCCTGGATGAGGATGGCACTGGATTCCTGGACAGGAAAGTGTCCTTTTTTAAAACTCAGCAGCTACAGCATTCATAGCTGCTGACTTTTATTTTGGGGGTGGGTAGCTGGAGATCCACTTTAACCACTTCCCGACCGCCCCATGTAGATATACGTCGGCAGAATGGCACGTACAGGCAGAACCACGTACCTGTACGTGCCATTCTTCAGGCGCGTGGGGGGTCCGATCGGACCCCCCTGGCCGGCGGGGACAGTCGGGATCGCTTCAGGAGCGATCCGGGATGAGGGGACGGCCAGTGGTTTCTGGCCACCCCCTCGCGATCGCTCCTGGCGAATCAGATGCTTCCTCTGTCTGTGTCAATCAAAACACAGGCAGAGGAAGTGATGTCACACTCGGTGCGCCGGTCTATGTGACCGGAACGCCGAGGAGTCAACACACACAGGTTAGTGCACCAACAGTACACTGACACCAGTACACATAGGCACACAAAACACCCCCCTGTCACCCCCAGATCACCCCCCAGATCACCCCCTCCCCCCCCAGTCACAGTGTCACTAATTGCAGTGATCATTTATTTACTGATCACTGCATTTAGTGTCAGTGTGACTGTAATAACTGTCAGTGCAGTTAGTTTTAGGTCCAAGGTAGCCCCCCACCCCCCCCTAATAAAGGTTTAACCCCTTGATTGCCCCCCAGGTAACCCTTTCACCCCCTTTTGCCAGTGTCACTAAGCGATCGTTTTTCTGATCGCTGTATTAGTGTCACTGCTGTCGCTAGGTAACCATTTTTTTTTTTAGGTAACCGCCATGTTTATATAGGTTCATAAATAGGTTTATAGGTCAGGTACCCCCATATTACAACCTAAATAAAGGTTTTAACCCCCTGATTGCCCCTAGAGTTAACCCTTTCACCAGTGATCACAGTATAACTGTCACTGGTGACGCTGGTTAGCCAGTTAGTTATTTCGTTATTTAGGTTCCCCGTCAGGTTTTTATATAGTGTCAGGTACCCCCATATATTACCTAATAAAGGTTTTAACCCCCTGATTGCCCCTAGTTAACCCTTTCACCCCCTTTTGCCAGTGTCACTAAGCGATCGTTTTTCTGATCGCTGCATTAGTGTCGCTAGGTAACCAGTTTTTTTTTTAGGTTAACCGCCATGTTTATATAGGTTCATAAATAGGTTTATAGGTCAGGTACCCCCATATTACAACCTAAATAAAGGTTTTAGCCCCCTGATTGCCCCTAGTTAACCCTTTCACCCCCTTTTGCCAGTGTCACTAAGCGATCGTTTTTCTAATCGCTGCATAAGTGTCACTGGTGCCGCTAGGTAGCCAGTTTTTTTTTTTAGGTAACCGCCAGGTTTATATAGGTTCATAAATAGGTTTATAGGTCAGGTACCCCCATATTACAACCTAAATAAAGGTTTTAACCCCCTGATTGCCCCTAGAGTTAACTCTTTCACCAGTGATCACAGTATAACTGTCACTGGTGACGCTGGTTAGCCAGTTAGTTATTTAGGTTCCCCGTCAGGTTTTTATATAGCGTCAGGTACCCCCATATAATACCTAATAAAGGTTTTAACCCCCTGATTGCCCCTAGTTAACCCTTTCACCAGTGATCACCGTATAACTGTTACGGGTGACGCTGGTTAGATAGTTTGTTTTTTATACTGTCAGGGCACCCGCCATTTATTACCCAATAACGGTTTAACCCCCTGATCGCCCGGCGGGTGATATCAATTAGGTTTTAGGGTCAAATAAGGTCTGCGTCGCCCCAGGTTAGTGCCAGCACCGCAAACACCCACGCACAAAGCATACACCTCCCTTAGTGGTACAGTATCTGAACAGATCAATATCTGATCTGATCAGATCTATACTAGCGTCCCAGCAGTTTAGGGTTCCAAAAAAACGCATTGTTAGCGGCATCAGCCCAGATACCTGCTAGCACCTGCGTTTTCCCCCTCCGCCCAGCCCAGCCCAGCCCACCCAAGTGCAGTATTGATCGATCACTGTCATTTAGAAAACACTAAGCACACATAACTGCAGCGTTCGCAGAGTCAGGCCTGATCCCTGCGATCGCTAACAGTTTTTTTGTGGTAGCGTTTTGATTCAGTCGCTAACAGTCAGGAGCTTTTTTACCTGTAAATCTCAAAAAAATAAAAAAATAGTTGTCGTTTTATTGTTCTCTCTCTATTGTTGCTCTTTTTTTACTCCATTCTATTCTGCAATGTTTTATTATGTTTTATCATGCTTGCTTTTCAGGTATGTAATTTTGTTTACTGTGTTTTAGTGTTAACCATTTTTTTGTTTTCAGGTGCGCCATTCAGTTGCAGCGCGGATTTATTTATCTTGACAGCAACAGTGTTTGCTCCCACGATACATAAAGACGCGACTCCAACACTGTAGGAGGTGATTTCACCACCACAGTTAAAAAAAAGAGCATATATGCCGAAGCATGGGGGCAGCAGGGGGGGGGGAGCGATTGGCTCCTAATGCTGCGTACATACGGTCGAAATTCCGACGGAGCCTTGCCCCGTGGAAAAGTGCAACCGTGTGTACATGGCATAACTTTTGTGGGAGGATGCCCCCATGCTTCGGCATATATAAATGGTGCATGTATGCCCATCATTAGAAGTGGGTGGATGAAGGGAGGTATTCTAATGGTGGGCATACCCACCGATCAATCTCTTTTTTTCGTTCAGCCAAGAGGCTGCATGAAAAATAAAGATTACAATATATGTCCAGTATGTTGCTGGACTTTGAATGGTTATACCAGAATGATGCCTGCAGGTTTAGGTATCATCTTGGTATCATTCTTTTCAGCCAGTGATCGGCTTTCATGTAAAAGCAATTCTAGCGGGTAATTAGCCTCTAGACTGCTTTTACAAGCAGTGGGAGGGAATGTCCCCCCTCCCGGATATAAACCGCGCCATTGGGAAATTGGGAAAGCGTTTTATCACACCGATCTTGGTGTGGTCAGATGCTTTGAGGGCAGAGGAAAGATCTAGGGTCTAACAGACCCCAATTTTTTCAAAAAAAGAGTACCTGTCACTGCCTATTGCTATCATAGGGGATATTTACATTCCGTGAGATAACAATAAAAATGATAACAAAAGAAAAAAATGGAGGGAACAGTTTTAAAATAAAATAAAAAAGCTAAATAAATAAAAAAAATTAAAAAAAAAAAAAAAAAGCACCCCTGCCCCCCCTTCTCTTGCGCAAAGGCGAACACAATCGTTGGTCTGGCGTCATACGTAAACAGCAATTGCACCATGCATGTGAGGTATCACCGCGAAGGTCAGATCGAGGGCAGTAATTTTAGCAGTAGACCTCCTCCGTGAATCTAATGTGGTATCATGTAAAGGCTTTTAAAGGCTTTTAAAAATGTATGTAGTTTGTCGCCACTGCGTGTTTGTGCGCAATTTCAAAGCATGTCCTGTTTGGTATCCATGTACTCGGCCTAAGATCATATTTTTTTATTTCATCAAAAATTTGAGCAATGTAGTGTGTTTTAGTGCATTAAAATAAAAAAAAGTGTATTTTTTCCACAAAAAATGCGTTTGAAAAATCGCTGCGCAAATACTGTGTGGAAAAAAAAAAAATGCAACACCCACCATTTTAATCTGTAGGGCCTTTGCTTTAACAATATATATATAGTGTTTGGGGGTTCAACGTAATTTTCTTGCAAAAAAAAAAATATGTTTTCATGTAAACAAAAAGTGTCAGAAAAGGCTTTGTCTACAAGTGGTTAGAAGAGTGGGTGACGTGTGACATAGGCTTCTAAATGTTGTGCATAAAATGCCAGGACAGTTCAAACCCCCCCCAAATGACCCCATTTTGGAAAGTAGACACCCCAAGCTATTTGCTGAGAGCAATGTTGAGCCCATTAAATTTTTTTTTTTTTTTTGTCCCAAGAGATTGAATAATGAAAAAAAAAAAAATATATATATTTTTTTTTTACAAAAAGTTGTCACTAAATGATATATTGCTCAAACATGCCATGGGCATATGTGGAAATACACCCCAAAATACATTCTGTTGCTTCTCCTGAGTACGGGGATACCACATGTGTGGGACTTTTTGGGAGCCTAGCCGCGTACGTCACCCCAAAAACCAAGCACCGCCTTCAGGCTTTCTAAGGGTGTAATTTTTTTATTTCACTTCTCACTGCCAATCACAGTTTCGGAGGCCATGGAATGCCCAGATGGCATAAAACCCCCCAAAATGACCCCATTTTGGAAAGTAGACACCCCAAGCTATTTGCTGAGAGGTATGGTGAGTATTTTGCAGATCTCGCTTTTTGTCACAAAGTTTTGAAAATTGAAAAAAGAAAAAAAATATTTTTTTTTTTTCTTTACTTTCTTCATTTTCAAAAACAAATGAGAGCTGTAAAATACTCACCATGCCTCTCAGCAAATAGCTTGGGGTGTCTACTTTCCAAAATGGGGTCATTTGGGGGGGTTTTGTGCTATTTTGGCATTTTATGGCCTTCGAAACTGTGATAGGTAGTGAGGAGTGAAATCAAAAATTTGCACCCTTAGAAATCCTGAAGACGGTGCTTGGGTTTCGGGGCCCCGTACGCGGCTAGGCTCCCAAAAAGTCCCACATATGTGGTATCCCCATACTCAGGAGAAGCAGCAAAATGTATTTTGGGGTGCAATTCCACATATAACTATGGCATGTGTGAGCAATATATCATTTAGTGACAACTTTTTTTTATTTATTTTTTATTTTTTATTTTTTGTCTTTATTCAATCACTTGGGACTAAAAAAAAAAAATATTCAATGGGCTCAACATGCCTCTCAGCAAATAGCTTGGGGTGTCTACTTTCCAAAATGGGGTCATTTGGGGGGGTTTTGTGCTATTTTGGCATTTTATGGCCTTCGAAACTGTGATAGGTAGTGAGGAGTGAAATCAAAAATTTGCACCCTTAGAAATCCTGAAGACGGTGCTTGGGTTTCGGGGCCCCGTACGCGGCTAGGCTCCCAAAAAGTCCCACATATGTGGTATCCCCATACTCAGAGAGAAGCAGCAAAATGTATTTTGGGGTGCAATTCCACATATAACTATGGCATGTGTGAGCAATATATCATTTAGTGACAACTTTTTTTTATTTTTTTTTTTATTTTTTATTTTTTGTCTTTATTCAATCACTTGGGACTAAAAAAAAAAATATTCAATGGGCTCAACATGCCTCTCAGCAAATAGCTTGGGGTGTCTACTTTCCAAAATGGGGTCATTTGGGGGGGTTTTGTGCTATTTTGGCATTTTATGGCCTTCGAAACTGTGATAGGTAGTGAGGAGTGAAATCAAAAATTTGCACCCTTAGAAATCCTGAAGGCGGTGCTTGGGTTTCGGGGCCCCGTACGCGGCTAGGCTCCCAAAAAGTCCCACACATGTGGTATCCCCATACTCAGGAGAAGCAGCTAAATGTATTTTGGGGTGCAATTCCACATATAACCATGGCATGTGTGAGCAATATATCATTTAGTGACAACTTTTTGAAAACATTTTTTTTTTTTTTTTTTTTTGTCTTTATTCAATCACTTGGGACTAAAAAAAAAAATATTCAATGGGCTCAACATGCCTCTCAGCAAATAGCTTGGGGTGTCTACTTTCCAAAATGGGGTCATTTGGGGGGGTTTTGTACTTCCCTGCCATTTTAGCACCTCAAGAAATGAGATAGGCAGTCATAAATTAAAAGCGGTGTAAATTCCAGAAAATGTACTCTAGTTTGTAGACGCTATAACTTTTGCGCAAACCAATAAATATACGCTTATTGGCATTTTTTTTTACTAAAGACATGTGGCTAAATACATTTTGGCCCAAATGTTTGATTAAAATTGAGTTTATTGGATTTTTCTTATAACAAAAAGTAGAAAATATCTTTTTTTTTAAAAATTTGCAGTCTTTTTCCGTTTATAGCGCAAAAAATAAAAATCACAGAGGCAATCAAATACCATCAAAATAAAGCTCTATTTGTGGGAAGAAAAGGACGCCAATTTCGTTTGGGTACAACATTGCATGACCGCGCAATTACCAGTTAAAGCAGTGCAGTGCGAAATTGAAAAAAGACCTCTGGTCCTTTGGCTGCCAAATGGTCCGGGGCTGAAGTGGTTAAGGCCCTGTTTGAACAGAGCAAACCATAAGGGGGAGGAAGGAGAGGCCAGTCGATCCACTGAGCCGTTCAGTTGTGTAGATAAATTTCTTCTCTGAAGAAGGGGCATGGCTCCTGTAACATGTCAGTGCTTAATGGAGGTACAACAGTCATTTAGTACATAACGTTGGCCCACCTTTCCACACCAGCATGGGATAATTTTGCATCCTGTTCAATTTCGGTTCTCCCAGTGATCCGATCAGCATTACCATTCTGCCTAACACTCTCTTTTTGCCGACTATGCTATGAGAGATTGTTTTGCAACTGCTGGCATGTCTGGGTGCTCTTGTGGATATCAAACTTTGGTAATTTGCCCAAGTCATTTCATTGTGAGTACAATTATATTATTTTTCATTAATTAAGGTGGGTGCACACTATAAGAAAATCTGACGAACGATCAGCTGGTTTTCCTGGTTTTCGAAACCAAGGATGGAAATAATGTTTGAAAATTCTCGTACGACAAAGGCTTTATTTTGTTTTTTATTGTTTCTAATCATGCGCAGTCTTTCGCATTTGATTTTTATCGTACGAACACCGTACAAAAAGAGTACACATTAAATGAAAATCGTTCATTCTGTTCATGTACGTGAAAAATTTTGGAGTTTGTATCTTCGGAAATTTTAGTTTGGAACGTCTGAATCAGATGTAGAAATTTGTCTACACACTATATGAAAATGAAACATTCGTGCCTCGTATCGAATTTTTCTTCCGATTGTCTCATAGTGTGTACACAGCGTTAAAGTGGTTTTATATGCTGTATGCATTGCGCTCTGTTTTCATTTCTTATGAACTAAAATGCAAGCAGAATGCACCAGAAAACTATCTGTGTTTATGCATCAACACATACACAAATAAAGCCTGTTGACATAGGCTCTAACACATAATTAGAGATAGGATTTTCCAAATCCCAATGTTTAATGCCATCTTTATGCCTTTAAATATTTGCTTCCTCATAACACATCATTTAGCTATCCAGTAGCTATTTATAACTATTTCATTAATGTGTAGAGCTTACAAATGAAGCATTTCATTATTGGCTTCAAATGTTGAGTTATTATACTCCTGATAAGTATTTTATCTCACATTAAGTAACTCAGTCAGGGGTCTTTTGTAAAAATAAACAATGATGACAGTTCCCATTAGTGAGAGCACAGTGTTATAATGTGCTGTTCCTAGAATATTCATATAGTAGCAAACACCTATATCACTGCCAAAACAATGGATGTTTTGATGGGTTTCAGAGATAGAGAGCTAGCATAGGACTTTACAGTGTATAATGCCCCGTACACACGCTCGGAATTTCCGAAGGAAAATGTCAGATCGGACCATGTTGTCGGAAAATCCGCCTGTGTGTGGGCTCCATCTGACTTTTTCCGTCAAAAAAATTGAGTTCCTGCTCTCAATTTTCCGACAACAAAATCCGATCGGACTTTTTCCGATCGTGTGTAGAGAATTCCGACGGACAAAGTGCCATGCATGCTCAGATCAAACTATGAGACCAAAGCTATTGGCTACTAGCCTCTACGTAGTTCCGTCGTACGCAACGAACGTCACCACGTTCAGAATGATCGGATTTTCCGACAACTTTGTCCGACCGTGTGTATGCAACACCAGTTTCGGACAAAATCCGTCGGAAAAAATCTGACGGATTTTGTGGTCGGATTTTCCGACCGTGTGTACGGTGGCTAAGGCTGATGTGCTATAACAGAGACAAAATTAGAAGAGTGCCTTGTGTCAAAGTTATAATGTACCTTTTACACAGGCCTGGCTATCAGTTTTTTTAGGTGGACCTGATTGGAAGCTCCATGTAAGTTTCGGGCCAGGCACGTGTGATTTAGTTTACAGACGCTCTGTCCAGGTACAGAAAATATCTGAGAAAGGCCTGCATTCTTTTTTATTTTTCTGGACCTAATCATTACAGATAGGAAGTAGTATAATGCAAACAACCAGCTGCCCATAGATTAGAGGATCTGTTCATGCATCCCTTGCTGAACAGACCAAAAAGATCACTATATACATTTTTTTTCAAACACATACATTGGGACAATCAAGCAACAACATATCTTACAATAAAATATACAAGAAAAAAATATATAGACTTGTATCCTTCATTCAAAAAATACAGAAAAGTGTCAAAACCATTGTGGTTGGAGTAAAGTACACCTAAATAAACTTGTAACATATCAGATTGGATAGATAATAATGATACTATTTCCTATCCCCTCCATCTGCGGATGATGTTGTATAAGGTGAATGAGATTATGGACCCAAGATTTGATCAAATCTCAGCAGAGAACCTCGGTTAGAGTATGCGATTTGATACAGAGGAGGGCATAGTTAATAATTTTTTTTCATTCAGTAAGAAGGGGGAGAGGACAATTTTGAGATATGTAGAATACCTTTTAGTTGGTATAGAAATATAATGCTCTCATTATTGTCTTAGCATGTGGAGGAATTTGGCAGTCCTCTACCACCCCCAAAAGGCATGCTTTGGGGCATTGGAGGTTTGGTAGGCCCAATGCAGTTTCAATTAAATACTCAAAGCAGAACTTAATTTAAAGTGTTACTAAACCCACAACAGTAAAATCAGTCTGTATATGCAGTAAAGTATGCTTGTTAAACTCACTGTGGATAAAGGCTGTGTGATCCTGTGTGAGCCTGTCTCTCTGATCCTCCTCTTCTTCCACTGTCCCCTAATTATTTCCTGATAATACAGAGCTCGGGGATAAGCTACACATGCTCAGTTTGGTGTGTTTTGCTAAAGAGTTTTTGTTTTTTCTTGGGAGAGTGGGTGTGATCAGCACAGGGCCAATCAGCACTGTCCAGACATGTTCAGACAGAGGATCAGGGGAGAATGAAAACTCCTCTTACAAGCTTTACTAGGAACTGATAGAAGTCACAAGACTGCTATATTATACTGCTGAATTAGCAGCTTTTATTTACTAAAATAATTGCATTTCCATGTTCTGTGTACTGTGGGAGACCAGATATGGCGAATGCCGGTTCTGGGTTTAGCAACACTTTAAAAGAGGAAGTTCTGCTTTTCCAGCTCCTCCCCCTCCTCTTGGTTACCAACTCACACTTTGGCTCAGACCGCTTAGAAGATCTGAGCGGATATATCACCCCCCCACCCTGGCCCGCAGCCTTCTGGGACACATCACAGGTCCCAGACGGCTGCAGGACCATTCATAAAATACAGTGCTGCTCAAGCATGCACACTGGGAAGCTGGCTTTCAAGCCACAAGGAGTCACAGCTGGCTTCCCACAGTAGACAGGGTGACAACCAGTAAAGAACCAGCCTAGGTGAGGACAGTGCTGGATCCCTGGACAGGTAAGTGTCCTTTTATCAAAAAGTCAGCAGCTACAATATTTGTAGCTGCCAACGTTTTTTTTTTTTTTGGGGGGGGGGGGGGGGGGTGACCTGCAGATCTTCTTTAACTTGCGTCCAGAATTATTGTATGTGAACCATATTGCATGAAAAAAAAAATAGCTTCCTGACCACAAGATGACTGTAAACTTTGTTCGTTTCAGCCTAATATTGTTTTATTATTGCTTTTGCAATTTTTTTCCCAATGCAGTAAAAATTCTGCCTTGCAGCTTAAAAACAGAAATGTACCCAAGCCTGCTTATGAGGATGCGAAGATAAATAAAAATGTCATTAGTGTTCAGTGATGAATTTGGTAACTGTACATAATAAATAGAAACAACAAGCAATTGGATGATGTGGAAAATGGAAACTAATTTTAATTGAAGACATTACAATTTCATCGTCTGAAGTGACAAGTGGCATCTAAACTCCATTGGAGGGCGCTTTATTCCTGCAAGAGAAATGGAGTGCAAACAGATGCTTGGAAATTAAATATTCTGTATCATGTTCAATATTTTAAGGGCTTTCTGGCAACTGAATGAATTCATCAGACCAGCCAACAGGCTTCATGTAGAGGAGGACTGTTGTAACAGTAACAATTGCAGAGCTCATATATAATTATGTTGCCGATATTCCGTTTATTTGTCCATCTGATTGTTAGAATAACTAGCATGGTAGAGTTTTGCCAGGAATTGTGAAGCAAAGTATAATTTCAATAAAAATGAGCTGTATAGTCTCAGTTTGATGAGTTTATTAGTGCAGACTATAAAACGGAAATGTGTGTATCTTCTGTGTAATAGGCTTCCCTAGCAGCAATAATTGTCTGGCTATTTTTCTGCATCTTCGGTATAACACAAAAATCAGATGCATCCATTCTGTGTATCCTGAAACAATAAGAACAGCTAAATATTTTATACAGTGCATTCAGAAAGTATTCACAGCGCTTCACTTTTTCCACATTTTATTATGTTATGTCAGCCTTATTCCAAAATGGACTCAATTGATTATTTTCCTTAAAAATTCTACAAACCATATCCCATAATGACAACGTGAAAGAAATGTGTTTTAAATCTTTGCAAATTTATTAAAAATAAAAAACAAAATAATTACATAAGTATTACAGCCTTTGGCATGACACTCAAAACTGAGCACGGGTCACCACCTCCCCTGACACCTCCGCCGTCCTCCCTATTCATGTGCCCAGCCCCTTTCAGGACACCGGACACATGAAATACAATGGCGGGGATAGACGGGGGGGGGTGTATTTTGAAGCACATGATTAGAGCCAGAGGCTTCAAAAGAGCGCTGCGTCCCGATCCCACCCTGTTGTGTGGCATAGCGAATGTATTTTCGCTATTTTCACACTAACGTTCCTCCCTGCCAATCAGCAGGCAGGTCAGTGAGACCTGTCTCCTGATTGGCCAAAGCATTAGGCGAACCTATTGGATGCCTAACACTTTGGCAGAAGAGGAGACATGGCGGAGGAAGCCCTGAGGAGCCGAGCGAGCACAGGAGCCGCAGTCGCTGCTTCCCGCCGAGGAGGAGAGCCCTGTCACTCCAGGAGAGAAGCAGAGCCCCGCCACACGAGTGGCAAGTGCCGTCGGATCGTCCGCATGGGGGTAGGGGGGTAGTGAAGTGACAGCCGAGCCGGGATATACTGGTCACAATTGGCTGCATATGATGGGCACAAGTGGCTGCATTTGACGGGCACAAGTGGCTGCATTTGACGGGCACAAATGGCTTCATATGATGGGAACAAGTGCCTGCATTTAACTGGCACAGGTGGCTGTATTTGATTGGCACAAGTGGCTGCATATGATGGGCACAAGTGGCTGCATATACTGGGCACAAGTGGCTGCATATGATGGGCACAAGTAGCTGAATATGATGGGCACAAGTGGCTGCATTTGATTGGCACAAGTGGCTGCATATGATGGGCACAATTGGCTGCATTTGACAGGCACAAGTGGCTGCATTTGACAGGCACAAGTGGCTGCATATGACGGGCAGAAGGGGCTGCATATGATGGGCACAAGTGGCTGCATTTGATTGGCACATGTGGCTGCATATGATGGGCACAAGGGGCTGCATTTGATGGGCACAAGTGGCTGCATATGATGTGCACAAGTGGCTGCATAAGATTGGGCACAAGTGGCTGCATATGATGGGGCACAGTGGCTGCATATGATGGGCACAAGCGGCTGCATATAATGGCACAGTGGCTGTGTTTGATTGGCACAATGGCTGCATTTGATGGGCACAATGCCTGCATTTGATGGGCACAGTGGCTGCATTTGATGTGCACAGTGAGGCTGCAATTGATGATGGCGGAGGTGGTCAGTATTTTTCAGTTTGTGAGCACCAGCCGCCACTGAGCTCAGGTGCATCCTGTTTCCACCGATCATGTTTCTACAACTTGATTGGTGTCCACCTGTGGTAAATTCAGTTGATCGGACATGATTTGGAAAGGTACATACCTGTCTATATAAAGTTCCACAGTTAACAGTGTATGTCAGAGCACAAACCAAGCCATGAAGTCCAAGGAATTGTCTGTAAACCTCAGAGACAGGATTGTATTGAGGCACAGATCTGGGGAAGGGTACAGAAAAATGACAGAGCTCCAGCGCAGAAAAGAACCTTCCAGAAGAACAACCATTTCTGCAGCACTCCACCAATTATGCCTGTATGGTAGAGTGGCCAAACAGAAGCCACTCCTCAGTAAACATGACAGCCCGCCTGGAGTTTGATAAAAGGTACTGAAGGACTCTCAGACCATGAGAAACACAATTTTCTGGTCTAATGAAACAAATATTGAACTCTTTGGCCTGAATGGCAAGAGAAAACCATGTCTGGAGGAAACCAGGCACAGCTCATCACCTGGCCAATACCTGAGGGAATGTTTTTCAGCGAGAGAAACAGGTAGACTAGTCAGGAAGGGGAAGATGAATGCAGCAATCCTTGATGGAAACCTGCTCCAGAGCACTCTGGACCTCTGACTGGGGCGAAGGTTCATCTTCTAACAGGACAACGACCATAAGCACACAGCCAAGCAGTGGCAGCTGGTGCTCAAAATTTTTGGGGGGGCGCAAACAAACTGAAAAATTCTGAAAAAAACCCCATCAATCGCAGCCACTGTGCCAGCAATCGCAGCGACTGTGCCCATCAATTGACGCCACTGTGCCATCAAACGCAGCCACTGTGTCCATCAATTGCTGCCACTGTGCCATCAAACGCAGCCACTGTGCCATCAAATGCAGCCACTGTGCCCATCAAACGCAGCCACTGTGCCATCAAACACAGCCACTGTGCCCATCAATTGCTGCCACTGTGTCCCATCAATTGCCGCCACTGTGCCCCATCAATTGCCCCCACTGTGCCCCATCAAACGCAGCCACTGTGCCATATCAAATGCTGTCAGTGTGCCCCCCGACAGGCTGCCGTCTGCACTTATGTGTCTCGTGGGACAGCTCCTCGATGTCTTCTCCGGTCCTCTCTTCCCATCCTCTGCTATTATTGGACGCCTGGCGTCCAATCACAGCATCTGCCATTTCAGCCAATCAGGTGACAGGTAACAGATCCAAGCACCTGATTGGCGGAGAGGTGGTTTGGTGTTAGGAGAGCAAATATTCATTTGCTTTTCTAACACAGCTGAGTGACCTGCAAGCATCCAGCATGGCGCTCGCAGGTCACTTTTTTTGACGCCTATTAGAGCCTATGGCTCTAATCAGGAAGGCTGAACGGGGAGATGCGGAAATAAATAGCATCTCCCCGTTCTGCCTAGCAACTAGTGACGCCGATCTCTGCTCCCTCCGCAGTGTGTGGCTGATAGATGGAGAAGAGATGACCATCACTACTGTACGTTACACGTATGTAGGTTGCAACAAAACTTTTTACAAACTGACAGTTGAAAGAAGATAGGCTTTTAAGAGACAAACTGTAATGTGGCCCTGATGTCTATGGTTTACTTTAGGTTGTTATTGGGTACATTACATTAAACACAGTATTTTCTCTATGGAGTCTTTAATTTAAAGTTTTTGTTTCTTTGAGTAGATTCACTTTTCTATCTTTGTAAAAAATTTAAGAAAGTTTCACTGTAATTTTCTTTCATGATTGAATCAATATATAGCACCTTCTAGTGCAGGGGTCTCCAAACTTTCTAAACAAGGGCCAGTTTACTGCCCTTCAGACTAGGGGGGCGGACTGTGGCCAACAGAAGTAGAAAATGACACATCTTTAGTGGGAGGAATAACGCCCCATCATTGCTGTCTGTGGGTGGAAGGGTGCCCATCATTGTTATCGGTGTGAGGAAAAGTGTTCCATTGTTGGTGTCAGTGGCAAGGATTATGCCCCCATTGTTGGGGTCAGTAGGAGGAATAGTTCCCCAAGGGTCAGATAAAAGCAAGCAAATGGCTGCATCCGGTCCCCGGGCCGCAGTTTGGAGACCACTGCTCTAGTGTGTGCTACTAAAATTAGAGTAGGCAAACTATAGCCTGGCCCAGGGATGAACCTAAGTCACAAATCTGGGTCAGGTTTATTAGAGTCAAGGGCTGGATGACTCGTCCTGGCAGCTCTCTGGTGCCTCTGCCTATTTCTAGAATGTTGGAGAATGTTCTAGAAGATAGTGGGGAGAGGCTAGGAGGGGTTACCTTGAATATTTAGGGGCCCTGAGCCAATCCATGGTTGGGGGCCTGGCAGGGGACTAATGAGCCCTTAAAAAGACAAGAACCATGCTAGCAGGGTAGCCGGGTGGAAGATGGAGAAGCAGTGTTGAGGAGAGGCTGTCGTGGCCCTTGAGGGACCCCTAACTGGGGAGGAGGAGAGACAGCGTGTGGAGCAGCATGCAGTGTTGCCCACTGCTTGTGTTTTTACGGGCAGCCGTAAAATCCGGGCATAATTTTGGTGCCCGTAAAAGTCCGTAAAGTGAAAAGCCTGGTTGTGAAAACCTATGCTTTCAGCCAGTGAGGCTCTCGATTCGACTGCGCAAGTGCAGTACCCGGCCAGAGCTGGCCAAGACCGAGAGTTTCTGATGATCTGACTGCGAGTGAAGCTGCCTGTACCCTCTCCCCTTTCTCTCAGCGCGCCTCATTTGAGTTCCTCACAGGAGATGCTGGGAGGGGGAGGAGTGGAGACAGTCTGCAGTGGAGGATGGAGTTCAGCCTAGCCTAAGGTAAGCTAGCTGAGCAACATGGAGTCCTGTCGGTGGCTTATATTAGTGGGCAGGAGGAGGAGGAGGCAGGGTAGAGGGGAGAGGAGAGAGGAGAGAGGATGGGCTCTGTGTAGCAGGCTCCTGTCTCATGCTGTTAAACGAGATCGTTTTTGTGTGTTTTTACGGCTGCCCGTAAAAACACAAGCGGTTGGCAACACTGCATGCTGCTCTCACCAGGCACAGCCTCCTCTCCTGCATGACCACCTCATGTGTCAGGCTGTGGCACTACAAATCCCAGCATGTCAGGAGAGGGGAGGCAGCAGCAATATCACAGATCAGGCTGGTTTTGTAGATAAAAAGTACTGAAGTTGTATAGTGTGTGTCTAAAAAATGTATGATCATTATATATTTGATTATTTATTGTGCTTGATGGTCTTAAGTTGTGTATTATTCATATATTTTTTAGTAAGTAGTGAGAAAAGTTGGTGTGGAAGGGCACTGGAGTATTTTTATTTGTTTATAATGGAAAGACAGAGTAGTGGAGTGATGGGGAGGTGAATGGACAGAGAGATGGAAACAGTGAGGAGTGAGTTTAGGCCCCTTTCACACATATGAATCGTTAAGGTCTACCTGTCAGTTTTTCAGGCGGACCTGAATGGACGCTCCATGTACCTCTATGGAGTGACGGATGTCAGCGGTCACATGTCCGCTGACATCCAATCTGCTCCAATAAATCCAGATGGATGGTGACCCTATTTTCTATCTGTCTGGCGGATCGAATTGGATGAAAACAGACGGGCTGTCTGTTTTTATCAGCATTCACTAGCTGACAGCCACCCACCCCCCCACAGTAAGAAACAAAACACACCTCTAGGCACACTTAACCCCTACACTGCCAACTTGAGGGTGTGCCTCCAACAGCCAATCACCTCCTACACAGTTTGTGACCTCACAGGAAATAACCAAATAAGGATGTAACACAGGATATGAATGGCAACAGAGGAAATGACCAAATAAGGATGAAACAACACAGTATAAATGAATATATACAATAACCAATGAACGATGACTACAATTCCTCTCATAGGAATCCTTATACTACCATTCCTTGTGGATGGGAGGCTATCTGCAGGTGCACGCTGCGAATCTCGACATGTGAAGATCAGACACAGCAAGAGTGTACATCTGCCCATAACCGATAATGTCCTTGCAGAGCGAACATCAGACAATCGTCTGTGCAATGCACAGGGGCCCTTTCCCTGGCGGACATACCCCCACTCTGCAAACACCTCTCTCCAATCCCAGGAAGTTTTCCACTACCTAACGGATCTCAACCAGCGTCAGTCTGCCCCAGACAGCTCTTTAGAGTGGGCTGCGGAAGTGCTAACACTGGGAGACTCTAATGCCGCGTACACACGATTGGAATTTCAGCCAGCAAAAGACCGATGAGAGTTTTACATCGGAAAAAGTGCCGTGTGCAGGCTCCATCGGAATTTTGCTGGCCGAATTCCCGCCAGCAAAAATTTGAGAGCATGTTCTAAATTTTTCAGACAGAAAAGGTTTCTATCGGAAATTCCAATCGTCTGTAGCAATTCCGACGCGCAAAATTCCTACGCATGCTCGGAAACAATTCAACGAATGCTCGGAAGCACTAAACTTTATTTTTTCTCGGCTCGTTGTAGTGCTGTATGTCTCCGCGTTCTTGGCGGTCGGAATTTGGTGTGACCGTGTGTAGGCAAGAAAGTTTGAGCAGAATTCCGTCGGGATTCCGTCGGGAAAACCATTAGAGCTTTTTCCGACAAGAATTACGATTGTGTGTACACGGCATTATGACAGTAAAAAATATTGCTGTGACGCTTGGCGTGGAAATGCGCATTCATAGCTCAGGTTCGGAGCTGGCCATGACCATCCAAGTGCCTGCTACTACACTGCCACCTAGTGATTAACCCCTTCACTGCCAGTGTCATTTACACAGGAATCAATGCATTTAAATAGCATTGATTGCTGTATAAATGACAATGGTCCCAAAAATGTGTCAAAAATGTCCGATGTGTCCGCCATAATGTTGCAGTCACAATAAAAATCCCTGATCGCCGCCATTACTAATAAAAAAAAATTATTAATAAAAATGCTATAAAACTAGGGGATATCTTGTAAACACTATAACTTCTGTGCAAACCAATCAATAATCGCTTATTGCGATTTTTTTTTTTACCAAAAATATGTAGAAGAATACGTATCGGCCTAAACTGAGGAAAAAAACATTTTTTTTTAAATATTTTTGGGGGATATTTATTATAGCAAAAAATAAAAAAAAGAATGCGTTTTTTTCAAAATTGTCGCTCTTTTTTGTTTATAGCGCAAAAAATAAAAAACCGCAGGGGCGATCAAATACCAAAAGAAAGCTCTATTTGTGGGAAAAAAAGGACGTCAATTTTGTGTGGGAGCCACGTCGCACGAGCGCGCAATTGTCAGTTAAAGCGACGCAGTGCCGAATCGCATAAAAGGGGCCTGGTCCTTTGGCTGCAAATTGGTCCGGTCTGAAAGTGGTTAAGGTAAGAAAAATGGGAGCAGCCAATATAAATATAAATTCCAGCAGCCAATATAAAGTAATAGTAGTGGTAAAAAGGCACATATGGATTTAGCCAATATTTTTTTTTTTTGTACAATTTTCCTTTAAGGGGGCGTGTCAGGGGGTGTGTGTCCTATGGCTACATACTTTTGCTAATAGGTGTCCCTCATTCTCATCCCAGAAAGTTGTGAGGCATGGATCATTCCAATCAAAATGTTAAAGTTTCCAAAGTATTTCAGTTCAGACTGCTTCAGATCTTCAATTGACTTGTAATTAAGACCCACGTATGAGAGATAAAAAAAAAGAAGCTATTTTCCTATAGTCAACCTTGTTGCCTAACCATAAACATGGCCGACCGCCGCCTTCTCGGCGACACTTCCGCTGTTTCGATGATAGCAGCACGGCGCGCTCTGGTGATGTTTACGGCACTAGCACAAGGGCGGCTGTTTGGAACTAGAAATGAGCAACCTGCGGGTGAGGGGTCGGTGTGGGGGAGCAGGATTGATTAAACTTGAGGGACGTTTATTGCCAGTGAAGGACGAAGCTGCGGAGAGTGACGTGGATGAAGATGTGGACCCGGCAGATCGATCCGATCCCGAGTTCCTGGATGCAGAGGAGATTGAAGAAGGAGCTTTACAGATCCCTTCCTTCTCACCACAGAACACCAGAGGTAAACACACAGCTGTCACATGGACTCCCTCCCATCATCTCTGCACACACGCGTCCCTGATATTTAGTTGTTCCTAGAATCGCCCAGGTTAAAACTTTACCTTGGTTGAAAAAGGTTAAAAGCACAAAAGCACCTGTTAACCATGATCATTGGTTAACAGGTGCAATGTCATGCTCCTGCAGACTCTACCTCCAGCTCTCTGCCTGTATCTGTTTACAGGCTGTCAGTTTTCAGCTAACTGAGAACTACAAGTCCATCTGACACAATGGCAGAGAGGTCTTGTAGTTCATTCACAGATCGCTGTAAATGAAAGATGCAGGCTGAGCCCTGTGCAGCTGCACCATTTTAAATGTGACAGCAGGTGTGGGGGAGAGGAACCCTGCCCACTGTCGGGGGGGGGGGGGCACGCTTCATAGCAACATTTTATGTGTTACACCCCAGGTATGAGTGTAACATTTTATGTTGCAAAGCCTAAGTTTATTGAAAAAGTAAAGAGGGTCTTCACCCTAGAAACCAAAAAAAAAAAAAAGAAATTACCGACAACCCTCCCAGTTGCCGCCATGTTACAATACCGGGCCGGTAGAGAGGAGGACAGACATCCCATGTCTCCTGCAAGCGCCGGGCGATCACCCGGCTCGGCCCGTTACTCAACCACAGACAGAAGACAGAGCAGCCGCCGCCGCACTCCATTCCCCTGCTCGGGCTGCTCCTGTCTTTTATCTGAGTGACAGGCGGATGTGATGACGTCCTCGTCAGGAAATGCCAGTTTGTGCGAGGTGGAGGACTGCAACAAAGTCCCGCCTCCTAGATAGATGGAACACTGATCCAATGATACAATGAATCAGTGTGATGTGTATCATAGGAGGCGGGACTTTGTTACAGTGGGCACCGGGATATTCAAATCCGTGACAGAGCTCTGTGTGGTAAGGCTGCATTTAATGGGCACTGGTCAAGCTGCTTTTAATGGGCACTGGTCAGGCTGCTTTTAATGGGCACGGGTCAGGCTGCTTTTAATGGGCACTGGTCAGGCTGCTTTTAATGGGCACTGGTCAGGCTGTTGACTTTTAAATCTCACCTGTCCAAGAATCCAGTGGTCATCCCCACCGGAGCCGATTCTTCACTGGTCTTTGGGTCCCCAGTGCCCACATCTTTAGTGTGGGAAGCCAGCTGTGACTCTCTGTAGTTTCTCATCTGGATTTCCGCTGTGCGGCGCTTTGTGAATGGTACTGCAGCCTTCTTCTGAATTATGATAAAATCTGTATTATTTTTGTACTTTCTTGATAATGGATCACTTGAGTGAGTGCTAACTAAGTACCTTGTTCCTGTAACTAGAAGATTTCAATAAACTAATTTTTTGTTAAAAGAAAGTGGGAGTGGGTACCTGCCAAAATGAGGTACTCTCTCCCAAAAAAAGAATTGAATGTTCCAAAGTTGAAGGGGGGAGGGTTGAGGAGCGGGCTGAAGTGCAGAACATATTACATGTTACCACTGCTGCAACCTCTCCCGACCCACCGCCTCTAGTGACCGTGAGCCAGGGATCTTCTCCCCTGAACTTGCTGTCAAAAAATAATAATTTGCGGCCCTGCGGGGCTCCACCCACTCGGCTGCCTCATTCATTCACAGAGTTCTGTGAATGGGAGAACTACAAGTACCAACAGCCAATTGCGGCTGTCGGTTTGTAGTTCTCAATGAACTCCCATGGTGCTGTTGAGCATGCTAGGTAGTTCATTGTTTCTTCCTGTCGGTGTGTAACTGTCTGTTCGTACGGGGACAGCTTACACAGACAGTCTGCAGGAGTCCTGTATAGCACCCGCGATCAGCAATGCTTTGCAGGCTTCTAGTAAAAAAAATTATAAATACACATTTTGTTTCACCTTCAAAAGGATGTGCATTTATTATTATTATTATTATTATTATTATTATTATTAATAAAACAGAAATAATAATATAATTTTTTTGTTTTTTTTTACAAAAGGTGAACTTATCCTTTTACAAAGGTGAACTTATCCTTTAAAAAAAAAAAAACGCACATGCTTGCGTTTAATTGGAAACTGCTGGCTGCTGCCAAGGTTAATAGAACTGTGGGACCTGTCATATGCATTCATCAAGAGTGCAGACATTAGTCACGATTGTGGGCTATGCCCACACCCCTCCTCCATTCACAGAAGCTGTACTATAGCTTCCATCAATGAAACACAATCTATGAATGGGGGAGCTGGACATGTCATTCATTTGACTGTCCACCATTCACAGAGCACTTCTCATTGCTGTAAGCTATAGCACAGCTTCTATGAATGGAAGGGGTGTGGGCAGAGCCCACAATCGTGACTAATGTCTGCACTCTTGATGAATGCATATGACAGGTCCCACAGTTCTATTAACCTTGGCAGCAGCCAGCAGTTTCCAATTAAACGCAAGCATGTGCGTTTTTTTTTTTTTTTTTTTTTTTTTAAAGGATAAGATCATGACAGATCCCTTGGCTTATATTAACCCCCACAGTACTGTAAGGTTACAGCTGCAGGGTAGGGCCACTAGTTCTGGTGATTACCTGGGATTTCCCTTACTTTGGAACAATTTCCTCTAGCTTCTTGTGTTGGATATGGGGCAGCAAGTGAGGGAGAATGTCCCTAATGGGACACCTTCAGTTGTCACCGGGAGAGGAAGCCAAGGAGAGATCTCACCAGTGCAGATACAGACCTGAATAATAAAAACAGACAGGGGATCTAATCTTTCTGCAACTGATCCAAAATAACGTGTATAAAGTTTTTTGCTGGTAGCTACACTTTGAGCACCATTCCTTTTTTTTTTTCTTCTGGCTTTTTCAAATGCCAGTCCAATTTTTTTTTTTTTTTTTTTTTTTTGCTGACACAGTGAATAAAAAGCTAATAAAGGTTCTAATATTACCCAATGCTAAGAAGTGCCCCCTCCCATAAAAGACTTAAAGTGGAAGTAAACCCCCCTATCGTTTTCAGCCAAGGAAGCTGCCATCTTTGCCTCTGTTTAATCTTCAACTGCCACAGTGCTGCACATGTGATCCGTTATGACACCAGCCATTGGATGGTTTGACTGTTTGGTTGAGAGCACAGCCAATGTGCAGTTAGCATTCACGGCATGCCCTTTTTTTTTTTTTATACTGTTAAATCGATGGGTTTACTTCCGCTTTAAGCACTCCCTTCCTGTAATTGTCACAACATTGTTATTGGGGGGGGGGGGGGGGGGGGGGGGGGGGGGGGGGGGGGGGGGGGGGGGGGGGGGGGGGGGGGGGGGGGGTAAAAACTCCCATTTGGGGCCCCAAAAAATAACAGTATTAAAAAAAAAAAAACACAACACAAACAATGCTTATTCTCCCCATTGTCACTGTCGTTTAGTCATTCTCATGGTCTTTTGGTTTTCATGTGTTTAGTGATTCTAAAGGCAGAACATTTTTTGCTTAAATGCATTCCAGTGGAAGTATTGCCCACTCACCCCCCTTTTATACTTACCTGAGCTCGATCTCAATCCAACGCTGTGCCCGTAACCATTGGCTCCTGCTGCTGTCTGTCAAAAATTCTGTCAGGGATCAAGCCCGCCGTTGTGCCACCATAGGTATCAGTTTCCTATGATGGCATGCAGAGACGAGGAGGAGCCTGGAGGATCGGGGCCACTCTGTGCAATACCATTGCATAGAGCAGGTAAGTTTAACATGTTTGTTATTTAAAAAAAAAAAAAAGTAGCCTTTACATGCTTGCTGGATTGCACAGAGAAGATAAGGAATTTCAATTCCTTGGACTGCTGCACCAACTTCACATTCACAGACATGAGTACAGTGGGGACCGGGAGGGGGTGAGGGCTGTTGGGGAGGGTGTACCATGTTAGTTCACCGTGTTAATTTTTTTCGAAAAAAGGTGAACTGAAACTTTAAGGCATCTTGCTTGGCTGGGTTAACGTAATGCATGCGCACAGGAGTTACTTTGTCCCAACATGGAATCAAGCTGACTCATAAAGTGAGCTGCACATGCACGGCCCAGTGTACAATTAGAAGAACACTACACTGACAGGCATTGAAAAACATGGATGACAGAGGAGACCTACAGAGACTTTTCTGTCCGTCAAAGCCTGCCCTCCAGCATTTTCTCAAAACATGACGTTAGTTCCGCTTTAATGTGTTCCTGGAAACTGTTTTTAAATATTTGCAGGTTTCGGTCCTGTATTCTTGCTTACGCCTTGTTCAGGAATTCCTCTGATCACTGCCTCCGACATGAATAGCAAATCAGTATGATCGCCAATACAAGCGATGCATGGTTTTATGGTTGTTTCTGTAGACAATAGCAACATATACAATTCAATACATTTTATGTAATACACCATACTTATTCAGAAATCTAGAATAGTTACCATACCTATACAGTACGGTCAGTTATGTTTTATTGCTGTTGACACTGTATGTTATTTAATAATCAATTAATATTTTTTTGTCCAAAGATGTATTGTAACACCACAAAAGAAAAGATTAAAATTTGATATGCCCATAAAGTTTATAGCAAAATGTCACCCTAAGACACTGCACTTTTAAAAAATTTCTATGGTCACAGCATAAACACATCAGCATTGTAATAGAAATACAAACAGTAGTTGTTTTTGACACTCTTATAGGCTTACAGTCTACATACGAACAAGTTACATTCCAAGAGCACGTTCGAAAGTCCGATTTGTTTGTAAGTCCGCCAAAGTTAGTCTAGGTACCCAACCAACACAATTGGCCCAATAAATTACTGTAATAGGTTTTTTTTTTTTTTTCAATTAACTTTTTATTGTTTTTCAAAATAACAAATGAATGGAAATAATAGTACAGCGTTATAGTATCTTCCATACAGCAACGTTTGTGCCCGATCAGGTTCGGGAATACAGATAAGTTACATTTTTCTTTTTTAATCAACAAACTTAGTGTCGTTATTCAGTAGTATATGTCAACTTTCAAAAAGACATATGTTTATAACTCGGTTCTCTTCCCAGTCTAAGTGGGGCAGAGAGGGTGTGAGAAGACACAGCTGGTGGGGGAGAAGAAGAAGAAAAAGGTAAGGGAGGGGAGGGGGAAGGGGGTAGTGGTGTGGCTCGACCATCGGCTCCGGGCGGACCCTCAAATTTGCGCCAGTCCTCCCAGATCCTGTCATGTATTTCAAGTCTATCTTGTATCCTGGCTGTCATCTTTTCCATCAGTTCTACATCCTTTATTCTGGCGTATAGTTCTGATTGGGAGGGTGGGTTTTGCCGTTTCCAGCAGAGAGCGACCAGGCACCGTGCAGCTGTTAGGATGTGGTTGAGCAGTTTTTTGGTGTGTTTGGGAATGTGTGGGGGCATTAGTCCCAGTAGGAAAGATTTCGGGGAGTTGGGGATCTGTGTTCCCGCTAGGTTTGAGAGTAGCTGTTGTATTTCCCCCCAGAAAGCTGTTATTTTGGGGCATGTCCAGTAAATGTGGTACAGTGTGCCTTTTTCCGACCGACAGCGCCAACATCTGTCCGAGCTGGAGGGATATATAGCATGCAATTTATCTGGTGTTAGGTACCAGAAGTATAGTATTTTATAGGCGTTTTCTTTGTAGAGTGTGCAGAGGGAGCTTTTTGCCGCCTGCGACCAAATCGTTTGCCAAGTGGCCTCTGGTAATTCCTCGCCTATGGCCTTCTCCCAGCGAAGCATGTATGCATGCTTCCCTCGGTCAGAGAAGGAGTACTCATTTAGTACCTTATAAATATCTGATATGAGACCTCGTCTCGCAGCTCCCTCCAGTATTATGGTCTCGAACACCGTTGGCGCTGAAAACTGAAGGGTCGGGGTGATGGACTGGGCATAGTGTCTGATCTGTAAGTATCCGTAAAATACTTGGCGGGGTAGGTCAAATTTCTTTTGGAGGTCGGAAAACGAGTGGAGCCTCCGCGTGCAGGGATGTACTAGGTGACCGAAGTGGAACAGGTTACGCGATGCCCACGGTGAGGACATCTGGTGCGTGAGACCTGCAGGCATTTGGGGGTTAAACAGGAAGGAGGTCAGTAGTGACCTCTCAGAGCATAGGTTATGTGTTTTGGCTAACTTGCGCCAGAGTTTTTTCAGGTGTAGCATGGGGCCTAGGAGCCTATTTGGTTCTACCTCCACGTTTGCATTCCAAAGCAGACTGTTCGGGTGCGTGGGGGCAAGCCACAGTTTTTCAATTTCGGCCCATCTGTTATAGGTTTTTTTGGGGGAACCAGGAGGTCAGCGCGCGCAGTTGGGCAGCCTGGTAGTATCTGGTTAGGTCTGGGAATGCCAGTCCTCCGGCTGTACGAGCTGCTGTCAGGACCGAACGTGGGACCCTATGTCTCTTATAGTTCCATACGAACCTGAGGAGGTCGGCTTGTAACCTCCCCAGGTCCGCACGGGGGATCGGTATAGGCACAGTTTGAAAGAGATACAATAGTTTGGGGAGGATGGTCATCTTAATGGACGCCACCCTCCCCAAAAGGGAGATATGGTGGGGCTTCCACTTCTGTAGGAGGTCTCTTATAGATCGGTATAGAGGCGGGAAGTTAGCTCGGTATAGGGTGGTATAGGACTGAGTTATCTGGACCCCCAGGTACTTAATTGCGGCTGTTCTCCAGTGGTATGGGAAGCAGCTCTGCAGCTGTTGTACTTCTGCGCTCGGAATGTTAATGGGGAGGGCTTCTGATTTGGTTGCGTTAATCTTATATCCGGAGAGGGACTTATACAGGTCTAATTCAGCATGTAGGTTGGGGAGTGAGATTCGGGGTTGTGTTAGTGTGAGTATGATGTCGTCCGCGAAAAGTGCAATTTTGAATTCCCGGTCGCGCACTGGTATGCCATGGATGTCAGGGTTTCTGCGGATGGATGCCGCCAGGGGCTCGACACATAGTGCGAAAAGAAGCGGCGAGAGCGGGCACCCCTGTCGGGTCCCGTTTGTTATAGGGAAGGAAGGGGACAGTGCAAACGGGGTCTTGACCTGGGATGTTGGATTAGTGTATAGGTGTTGGATGGCCCGTAGAAAGGGTCCCCTGAATCCCATGTGTTTTAGTGTGGCGAACAGGAAGGGCCAGCTGAGGCGGTCGAATGCTTTTTCAGCGTCTAGTCCCAAAACCAGGGATTGCAGGCCCTCCCTGTTCGCCACATCAATGAGGTCGATGATCCGTCTTGTGTTGTCCCCTGCTTGGCGCATGGGGACAAACCCCACTTGATCTTTGTGGACTAGTGAGGGTAGTATCTGGTTCAATCGCATTGAGAGTAGTTTGGTGAAGATTTTTAAGTCTGCGTTCAGCAGCGCTATTGGTCTGTAGCTAGCGCATAGGGAGGGATCTTTTTCGGGTTTGGGGATCAGGGTAAGGAATGACCTCTGCATGTCTGTTGGGATAGCCGTCTGTTGGAGGAAGGCGTTATACAGTTTGCACATGTGTGGGAGAAGGATGGGTAGGAATGATTTATAGTATTCGTAAGGGAGACCGTCGGGGCCGGGGGATTTACGCGAGGGTAGGGTTTTAATAGTGGCCATAAGTTCCTCTTCTGTGATGGGCATGTTAAGGGAAAGTAAGTCCGAGGACTGAAGCTTCGGTATGCCGCTCTGCTCCAGATAGTTATGTAGTCGGTCGCTGGTGTCAGGGGGGAGCGGTGCGTGCGGGATCTCTGGATCACCGTAGAGGGCTGTGTAAAATTCTTCGAAGGTCTTAGCTATGTCTTGGGGGTGGGAGAGGAGGTTGCCTGTTCTGTCTTTGATTTGTTGAGGTGTGGACGTGTGGGAGCGTTCGGATAGTTTGCGGGCTAGTAAGGAGTGGGCTTTGTTCTACTGTAATAGGTTTATAACACATTTCACTTAAATAATACATGGCGTAAAAAAGTTGAAATATAGGTACACTAAAGTACGCAGAACCACAATCGCCAGAAATGTGAACACATGATTGGGCGCACTTTCGTATCTTTGAAAGTTTGCAACTTGAAGGTTCGTATGTAGGGGGCTAACTGTACTTAGAAAACTCACAACATGAAATTCGATTTTTTTTTGTGGAAATGTATTCAGTTGAAACTCAGCACCACGTTCCGAGGTAGAAATATGCCCAAAGAGGAAAAATGTTGGGACTTTAAAGATGTTGAAACCCTCCCTTTGGAGAAAATGTCTCGGAAAACATAAGACGCTTCATTAAAACATTATGTTTTAATGTAGTGTCTTATGTTATCTGAGACACATTTTAACCAATAAAAGAATGTTATATTTTTATATGGTATACGACTAGTTATTCCAAAGGGAGGTTTTCAGCACCTTTAAAGTCCCAACATCCTCTTCAAGTTGTGAGTTCTCCACAACTCCCTGGATTCCCTGCATGCTTTGCAGTTTCTCCTCTGCTGCTTAACCACTTCCCATTGGGAGGATGTCCATGGACGTCCCCCCCCCCCCCAGCTTTAGCGGTTATACCGGAATGATGCCTGCATTTACAGGCATCATTCTGGATGTAAATTTACAGACGGTGACTCTTTCTTGCAGCCACTCGATCACTGTCAAAAACATGTACAGTTTTTTTTTTTTTTTTTTTTTTTTTACTTTTTTGGGTGAACTAGTAAGGTTCCAATGTACCCCTACTCATTTACATAGGGTGGGGGGGCCGGGATCTGGGGGCTTCCAGATTCTGATAAGTCCCCCCTGCCCACAGACCCCCACAACCACTGCCCAGGGTTGTGGGGAAGAGGCCCTTGTCCCCATCAACATATGGACAAGGTGCTTTGGGGTTGGGGGGCACCCCCCCATGTTGAGGACATGTGGCGTGGGGGGGCCCACTCCGTTTTATTTTTATTTTGGTCTGGTTTTTTTTTGTTTTTGTTTTTTTGCAGCTTGAAAACACCTATGCCACTTGTGTATGAGGTCATAGAATAACATGGAGAGGTGTTTTTAAGCTGGAGAAAAAATGTCTAACGCTGGTAAAAGCAGCTGTAAAAACGCGCTGTGTGCATGGGGACTAAATCTTACAATCGATCAAGTGAATGAAACTGTTTCATTTTACTGGATCTTTGTTGACTGTAATCCCCTATGTTAATTGGTGTCGGATAGAGGGAGACCGGTGACGTCAATGTGTCATGTGCCAATACTAGGGCTGTTGTGTTTTAATACTTTGGGAGTTGCTCATCTAGAATAAGTATGTAGATAAGGAAATTTGTAGTGAAGGCAGAACCGCTAATCTATACTTTTCCTATGACTGAATCATTTTCACAGGCAGGGAACTAACATTTTCATACACACAGGTTGGCTTTATATTGTTCTCAATTCAGGTTCAGGTTCCGCAGCACAACATAATGGGTGCGCATGTCTCCTGAGTACAGGTTTAATGTAATAGCGGCAACAGGTAGCAGATTTTATGTCTGAGAGATTATTAGGTGTTTTTATGTTCCAGCATCAATGAAAAACTGAAGTATACATTTTCGTTGGACTGCCTCCTTTTCCTTTGTTAAAAAAAAAAAAAAAAAAAAGTAAAAAAAAGGTTTAGCTATAGAAAATGCACCAGTGCAACAATGGAATCCTGAAAGCATTGTACTATGTCAAAAATTACCTTTTTGTATCCAATTACAATTTTAAAGGTGAAACTAAACCCTCCTATCCGTCTATAGCCAAGGAATCTGCCATATTAGCCTCTGTTTGGATCTGCATTTGCCATGGTTTTGCACATGTGATCTGCTATGACAGCAGGCATTTGATGGCTTCACCGTTCAGTTGAGAGCTAACAAAAGCACACTAGTAACTGTTCAAGACATACCTTGAGGGCAAGTTCATACCACATGCAGTCCAGTGTTTTTTTGTTTTTTTCTGCGTCAAAAATGCATGGAAAGTAGGTTATATGGTTTTCAATGGCAAAGTTCCAGCCAGTGCAGTCAGTTCTAAGACTTTCCAGTTCCAGAAAAAAAAGTAGAACATGCTGCATTTTTCCTGCACTAGACTGTACTGGAACACAGTAAGGGCTGGTTCACACCACAAAAACACACTCCAGATCTGTTCTGGGTACGTTTTCTGCATGCGCGTTTTTGGTGCGTTCTGGTGTGTTGTTTGATGCGTTTCCGGATGCTTTGTTTTCTTCTTTTTTTCCCTATGTGTTTTTTTTTTTCACTGTACTTTGGTCTGGTGCATTTTTATGTGTTTTTGATGCGTTCCAGTGCGTTTTTTGATGTGTTTTACCACATTCCAGTACAGTCGCGTGCAGGAAAGATGCAGCACGTTCTACTTTTTTTTTTTTTTTTTTCTGGAACTGAAAAGCCCCGGATATAACTTACTTTCCATGTGTTTTTGATGCAGATAAAAAAACAAACTGGACTACATGTCCATAAAAAATGTACCTGACACCAGTACAGCGAAATAAAATAACAGGGGGATAAAGAAAAAAAAAAACATCTGGAAATGCATTAACAATGCACCAGAATGCGCCAAAAATGTGCATGTATAAACACATCTGGAACGGATCTGGAGTGCATTTTTTTTGTGGCGTGAACCAGCACTGAATGTAACTGTCTTGGGAACCCGTTAAATCAGTGGGTTTAGTTCTGCTTTAAAGAGGAGCTAAACTCTGTGATACTTCAACGGTTGAAAGTCCCTTGCTGGCACCGGTATATTCTACCTGGCCTTGTCAGGATGCTGGGCTAAGGCCGTCTTCATTGGCTGGTGTGGGAGGAGTGCAGTTATCCTGGCATGTAAGCTGCATTCCAAAGAAGACTGAGAGCAGGCAGGCAGGTATTTATTATTGGAGCAGAAAAAAGCAGGTCTTTAATTCAATTTTTTAAAGTGTGCAATTATTAAATGAGTTTCAGTATCATATGATAATACATTTTATACAATATCGTACTTCTCTAAATGTTTAACTTTATTACTAATTAAGTTTTGAAGTATATTTACTATTGTGTTTTAAAAAACAGGTGAACCTCCCTGTGGCATCTTGCGTTTTGAGTGTAACATTTTTTTTTTTATATATATATATATATATATATATATATATATATATATATATATATTTATATATATATATATATATATATATATTATATAATATATTTTTTTTTTTGTTTCTGTTCTATCTGTCTTTTTAATTATAGTAAAAATTTTAACTGAAGATTCCAAAGAATATACAGTGACTGGATTCTTTCCACTGATTGGTCCGTGGTGGTCTGTAACTGTGTATGTGAAACAAAGCCATTCTCAGTATTTTGTCAAAGGATTCCCATCATACAAACTGGAAGATGACATCCTTGGAAAGGAATCCATGCTGCCACTGTTTCTTAACGAATGTAAAGTGCATCAAGATTTCATAACGCCTTTTGTGACCTGGGTGGAATATAACCCTCCTGTTACTTTCAGCCGACTTTTAAATCTGGCAGAGGAGTTTAAGGAAAATCATCAGAAAGATATTATGAGTTATTTGAGTAATTCAGGTATGTGAACCATTCTATTTTTCTCCATTATATGATTTTAAATCTTTGTGAGGGCTGATGCATGAAACATATACTGTATGTAAAACGGGGCTAAAGAAGCCATCCCATTATTGTATCTCCAAATGTCTACGGGTTGCTGACTTTTTAAGGCTTTTTTGTTGCTGTCAGTGAAAGGACATTGAATTGTGAGATGCCGGTGCTCATTCTGGGACGTATGCTCTTTAGATCCAGAAGAGACACCTACAGGATATACTGGGGTTCAGTGGCGGCCCATCCACTAGGGGTGCCGGATGCATGGATTCCAATGGGGAGGGTGTTTTTGTTTTATTATAATTTTTTTTTTTTGCCACGCTGTCCGCGAGATGTGGTAAGCGTGGGGCCCCAACTGACTGGGGGGGGGGGGGGGGTTCTGCCCATGAACCGACTGACCATGGGGGGATGCCGCCCATGACCGGAGGGGGAGGCGTTGGGCGGATTGATTGTGCACCCCCCCTTAAAAAATAAATAAATAAAACAGCCGCCACTGCTGGGGTTGATTTTACTAAAACTGGTCTAAAATCTGGTGCAGCTGTGCATGGTAGCCAATCTGGTTCTTGTTTCAGCTTCTTCAATTAAGCTTTGACAAAAATCCTGAAAGCTGATTGGTTTCTGTGCAGAGCTGCACCAGGGTTTGTAATCTCCATTTTTAGTAAATCAACCCCACTGTGTCTTGTGTGTCTTTGCAGAGTACATGCAGGATAATTGCTGTGTGGATAGTGAAGGCTGGCTCAGAAATGGTGGCAGGTGGAGAAAAAAAACATTTTCACTGAGCGATGTAAATAGAACTCCACCACGAATTTCCTCCAAAACCTGTTAGAAGTTGGGTAAGCACAGGTTAAAGAAAACTTGGATCTAGGAGGTTGAATTTGGGTATACATGTCTAAACTCATTGGCAAATGTATACTGAATACATTTGCCAATACAATTTGCCACCTGCTTGTTGATGCAAATGATAAAAAAGCAGATCATGTGACTACATAAGGTATGCAGGACTGGTCAAGTGGTTCTTTTTAACCAAAACATTAAAAGCCAGAAATTACAAAGACAAAGACTGTAGCTGCTGACTTTAAATAAGTAGACACACAGAAGTGTTGTCTTCACCTGGGCCAGTTCTTTGCTGGTCTTTGGCACACCTGCATACAGTGCATCTGGAAAGTATTCACAGTGCTTCACTTTTTCCACATTATGTTATGTTACAGCCGCATTCCAAAATGGATTAAAGCGGAGTTCCATCCACATTTTTCACTCCTCACCATGCAGCACTAATGTGCATCCTTTAAAATGAATTGTTTTTTTTTTTTTTTCTGTTCACTTACCTGATTTATGCCTATATCTAATTTCACGTCCTCCTCTAGGGGGCCGCGGCCGTAGACGTCATTTCCGGTTTTCCATTGGCTCCTGTGAGACTTTGGTCAGCTTGGCATGGCGTCTATGGAAATTCTTGACCAACTTGGCATTGCGTGGCTCCAGTAACATTTTAACATTGGCGTCTATGGAAAATCTTGGTCAGCTTGGCATGGTTGTGCAATGCCAAGCTTACCAAAATTGCACCGCACTGCACATGCGTGAGATCGGCAGGTGCATGCTGGGTAGCCAGCATGCACAGAATCCAGGAAGGAGGACACTGTGGCTTCAGATGGCGGCGCTGTTCAGAAACTTTGCAAAGTAAGAAATCAATGCTGCACAGATAGAAAACTGGGCATAGTTTACAGCATACCTTTGTTACATTGCATGAGGCATGAGTATTCTAGGGGTATTTTTATCTTAAAAGTCATATTTCGGCTGGAACTCCTCTTGTAATTCATTATTTTTCCTTTTAAAATTCTACAAACAATACCCCATAATGACAGCATGAAAGAAATTTGTTTTTAAATCTTTGCAAATTTATAAAAAATGTAAAAACAAAAAGAAATCCCATGTACATAAGTATTCACAGCCTTTGCTCAGTACTTTGTTGACGCACCTTTGGCATCAATTGCAACCTCAAGTCTTTTTGAGTATGATGCTACAAGGTTGGCACACCTATTTTTGGGTAGTTTATCCCATTCGTCTTTGCAGGACCTCTCAAGCTCTTTTCAAATCTCTCCAGAAATGTTCAAGTCTGGGCTTTGGCTGGGCCACTCAAAGACATTCAACCTGGGTTCACACCAGTGCGGTGCGAATTCCAGCTACATTTTCTCTGTGAAGAGAAAATGTAGCTGTTCAGCGGTGCCGCTCCGTTCTATGAGCGCATCAGCTGTTTTTTCAAGGATGTCTCTGTACATTGCTGCGAAACAAAAGAAGCGAATGGTACGTAATATGCTTGCTATGTGCCACATCCAAGTTTTTTTTTTAGTCCAAAAGAAAAGGGGGTTCCCCTGGGTAGACTTTTAAGGCAACACACAATATTAGATAGCGTAATGATGAGATACTGTATTAAAAAGATTATTGTTTATTAGAATTTAAACATAAAAGAAAAATTATAAATTGCAAACATTGATTTACTGAACACAGTCAGTTCACATCACCATATACAACATTCATATAGTGGAACCTCCTTACACCCGACACGTTTCGGGATAGTCATCTATTCCTTCTTCAGGGGTGCAAGGAAAGGGGGAGGAATTCATCTAAAGCATAAAATATATGATCAGTGATTTTTAGATGAAAGGTTTTGTTTTAGCCAAAGGTAAGATATGTATTGCATTTCAACAATCGTTACTTACATAGTAATAGGTGAGTTGTTTTTCAATGTTGTAATTATTCACATTAAAATCAATTACACAGCCTGTGGTTGGTTTTTGTCAGTTGGGCTCTGTCTCAAAGCAGGAAGGGGCATCAAATAGTTTGTTCACAAAAGATTGAGGTTGGAATCATTAGAGGGGTTAAACGTCATTTCCCATTCCCAGTAAACCCAAGGCGGCCATCCGAACACACTGGAGCCAATTAGGAAAGCCCCCTATAAGTAAACAGAGATTATGTATGTGTGCATATGTATATGTGTGTGTATATATAACTGCGCACGTGTGCAAACAGGCACATATGCACATATATAGGAGAGATGGGTGATAAGGGCAGTATCAGATGGGTTAAATAATAATATATATATTCAGTAAAGTAGAAGTATACATATAGATATTTTCTGACTTGTAAAGATTTTGATCTGTTGGAATAGAGGGGTTCTCTTTTTCCTTGCCGGTGCCTGGGGTTGCTATGCTAGCCAGGGACACGGGGAGGAGAGCTCTTCTCCTTCCCCACCCATGTCGCTGGCACCCGACATGTCGGTCCTGGGCCCACAGATGGGCAAGAGGAGCCCGGAATACAGGGCTGTGTGTGTGTGTGTGTGTGTGTGTGTGTGTGTGTGTGCAATTGGGCGGCAGTGCAGCCACTGGAATGCTTTCACCTGACAGGCAGGAGTCTGCCTCTCAGTTTTAGACACAATCCCGGTGTCTGCAGCCACCAGATTGTGTTTGAAACCCCCTTCTGTCAGGTCCATATGATGCATGGACCTGACAGCGATAGGGTCAAACATGCACAGTCCACATTTCTCAATCTTTTATAGAGTACCCTTGAGGGTGAGGTGTATTTCAGCGCTGTCATGCCCCCCCCCCCCCCCCGCTTCCATCATCACCCAGTCTTCCTTCTGGATTCATGGGCTCTGGCTGTTTTTAAATGACCAGGGCTACAATGACATCACTCCCGCTCATGCACGGCGCTCTGCATTGCACAGAATACTGTGCGCCCTGAATGCAGAGCATCACTGCGCATGCGTGGATGACGAGATTGACTATTTCCATAGGGAATATCTCCTAAACGGTGCACCACGGATTGTGCTACCACTTTAAACTTTTCACAGTTGACAGTCTCCTTTTTTTTTTTTTTTTTTTTTACATGGCTTCCCTCCTGTAAACCACACATGTGCCACTTTTATCCTTCAGGAAAGCCAAACAAACATTTGGGAGTCCCAGTGTTTCAGAGTAGAGGGATGTCTTCTCCTCCTCCCTTGTGGAGACATCTGCCTGTCTAGCTTTAAAGGTGTTGTATCCTATGCATTAAGGTGAAAAATCACCTTGCAGTCACCAGCCCCCCCCCCCCCCCCCCACATTTTACTTACCTGAGCCCCGAATTTCCATTGGCACGTCCCCGCCGTCCCTCTCTCCTCGGGTTCCTCTTGATTGGATAGAATGATAGCAGCGCAGCCATTGGCTCCCGCTGCTGTCAATCAAATCCAATGACTCGGTGGGGCCAAGTCCTGCATTCGGGCCTCTATGGACGCCGATTTTTGGATTTGGGAGCGTGCCCGCAAGGTAACCCCCTCGGGAGAGTGCTTCTCCAAGGGGGTTATCTAATGCAGGGAGGAGCAGCAAGAGCCGCCGAAGGTCCCTGGAAATGGATGTTCAGGGCCACTCTGTGCAAAACGAGCTGCACAGTGGAGGTAAGTATGACATGTTTGTTATTTAAAAAAAATAAAAAACAATCCTTCATCACTTTAAATTAATGGTAGGTAGAAATGAAGTTGCAATTTCTGTCGCTTGGTGGAACATTTTAACTTTTTTCCATTTCTTTCTTTGTTCAGCGTGCTGTAGCATTGTATTGAAAGCACTGCAAATCCCCCTGGTGCTGAGATATTTACCCAAGCTTTTACCACACAAAATGAGAGGCTTTCTAAAGTTAGATGCTAAAGATAACTTGCCGGACAGCAAAACATCACTTGATATCTTGCCAGACGTTGACCCGCCAACTGATTTACTACTTGAACTTGAAAACATACTGGACATTGCACCTTGGAAACTTGGCTTTGGTGTAGTAAGTATCCTACTGATAATTTTGTGCGGTAAAGCCCACCGGTAGCCAGAACATTTTTGGGACATCGTGTTTTATTATTTTATTTTTGTATTTTTTTTGCTGTACGCATGTCCCTAGATAAGGCAATGTCTTAAAATTCCAAAAAGTGTATTTTCACAAAAAATTGCATTTGTAAAACCGCTGCGCAAATGCAGTGTACCATAAAGCCCCTTTCGTATTTGAAAGCCCCAGACATTACTAAAATAACATCAGCATAATAAAAACATCAAGTCCTTCATATTTTCCATCCTGGGAAATTTTTTATTTATTTTTTGTCAGGACAAGTAGATTGTCCTGAAGGACAAGTAGACTCGGACTCCCAATTTAGTTCCTTGGACAGGTCGTGGTTGTGTTTTTTTTATTTATTTATTTTTTTTTTATTTCCAGGTCCAATATCTTATTAATAATAATAATAATAATAATAATAATAATAATAATTAATAATAATAGGCTTCTACAATACTTCTGTGAATAAGGCCCCTTTCACACGGGGTGGATTCTGTTTCAATCAGCAGTGGGTCAGCTCAAAGATCCCCCTGCTGAATGGAGCAGAGCTTCGTGTCCACTAAGTTTCTGCAGAGTGGACAAGGACAGAGCCAACTCTGCTCCGTGGGCAGCCATGAGTAAACAGACTTTGTCTCCCTCCATTTCTATATACAATTTTTTTTTTTTTTTTTTTTTTTTTTAAGCAGACCCAAAGTTAGGAGGGTGTAAACAGACACGAGTCTGTTTACACCCACCTGTCCATAGAATGGACCTTCCGATCAGGTTTACCTGAAAAACTGACCAGCAGACCTGGTTGGATCGAAAGATAAGTTCATCTTTTGGAACATGTAACTAATCACTCCCTAGGGACACCGTTAACCCTTTGATTGCCCCTGATGTTAACCCCCTTTCCCAGCCAGTGTCATTAGTACAGTAACAGTGTATTTTTTTTTATTGGGAATTTTTTTATAGCAGAAAGTAAAACAAAATATAGTTTTTATTTTATTTTTTTTTTTTCTTCAAAATTGTTGGTCTTCTTTTTTTTTTTTTTTTTTTTTGTATATAGCACAAAACACAGCAGAGGTGATCAGATAACACCAAAACAAAGCTCTATTTGTGGGGGGGGGGAGGACATAAATTTTATTTGGGTACAGCGTCACACGACTGCGCAATTGTCCGTTAAACTAACATAGTGCAGTATCACAAAAAATGGCCTGGTCATGAAGAGGGGGGGGGGGGGTAAACCTTCCGGAGCTGAAGTGGTTAATGCAGTATTAATCAGAATACTGATCAAATTCTTCATAGGCGTCATGGTTGTACTGTATGTACCCCAATGTTATGGCTCTTACGGTTGTCACAGAAGGAAATGTATCCTGTGAGATGTAGTGCCTTGTTCAATTTCTATAAATATTATGAACATTTATTAAACGAAGAACAAAACTCCCCAACAGGGACAACAGGGAAAAACTTTACAGAGGGTCTAACTTTTTCCCATTCTATCCACAACTAAAAAAAAATGTTTTGGGTAGAGATACGCTTTTATTATTATTTATTTTCTTTATCGTACATCACGGGCCACAGAACAACCATAATAGCGACTATATGGGTTATACGCTACCTACTGGTGGATGGACACTGGCGGATAGTCAAACAGGAAGTCCTCCCCTATATAACCTCTCCTACACAGGAAGAATCTCAGTTTTTTTTTTTTTTTTTTTTTTCACCAGTGTCTGTAAGGTGGAATGGTCACTGTTGTGATACATGTGCTCTTGGAGCATACTTGGATGTCTGGATGGTTCTATTTAGAATCATGATCTTCATTCGGATCCATTCGAAAAATCTGTCCGCCAAAATGGATGGTACCTGGGCCTCATTGGAAGGAGAGAAGATTCCTTGAGGTTTTGCCTGTAATGCAGCCTTATGGCGCTGGATCCTGCGTATTGGAACCCTGTGCAGTGTTTGTTCTGACCAAGGTGCTTTCCTGCGGGGTGCTATACAGGTCCAGGAGAGTGGACCCCACATTAAGGTCTTTTAATTACAAAGCTCGCCGTGATGGGTGAAGATTGGACTCTTGTTATGACTCTTGTCATTCCTGCAGCAGGAATGGTAAGTCTGCATTTGTTTGCAGTTTCTCTTTATAATGATCTGACTGTTTGGCATTCTCTCAGTAGCCCTAGGGGCAGTGTGCTGTTTAAAACATGCTCTGTGTACTTCTTAGGTGTATGGGCTGACGTTTTCTCCTCCTACCACTAGAGGGCGCAGAGGCCTATTTCTATATAGGCAGGAAGTGGAGGGGTGGCCATGTTGGCCATGTGCTCGGCAGATTCAGCTGGCCTCTTCAGACATAACCGCAGCCCATGGATACTAGTGAAGTGTGAGTACTTTACTATGGGAGAACTGTATGGCCAGACAAGTCATGATTATATACTGCATTCTTACTCCTTAATCGGGGGGGCGCCTGTACAACTGTAAGTCGATACACCCCTAGCAGTGCATACTGTGCATTTGGCACAAAAATAGTATGGGGCCTGGTGCAGTTGAACAGGTGCATACTTGCAAACTTCAGAATAATGTGCATTTGGTCTGCAGGCGCTTACTTTTAGATTGCTCTGAAGTAGAAAAAGGCTGTATGGCATGCATATGTGCTAAAGTGTATAAGGTGAAATATCCGCGCTAACCCTCTAACAAATGTGCATATACTTATATTTTAAAATATATGTATTGGTAAAGAAAGGTAAAACAAAATTATGTATATCGGTTAATAAAAAAACATAAAAAGGACGGTGGTGGTGCCACGATGTAACATTGTGGCACTATTTTTGTTTTATTTATAACCCATGTGGTTTTTATACATTTATTCATAATATTTTGGTTGCGCATTTATACTTGTTACACATGCATATGCGCTAAACTAGTAAAAACTAGTATGGGGCCAAGTGCAGTTGGGCAGGTGCAGCATAGTAAACATGCTTGAAAGCTTGTTGCTTAAAGGCTTGTTTAAAAAACACATTTTGCATAGATGTTGCATACATTCATGTGGCATAAGCACATGTTTGGAAGAACATGGGCATCGATGCACTTTAAGGAGTTGTGTCTCCAGAATAGCATGCATTGGGTCTACAGGAGCTTAGTTTTGGGCTCCTTTTCACACTTGTGCGACTTAAAAGTTGCGCAATTTTGCCACGACTTTGATGCCATTTTTTAGCGACGTGAAGCAGTGCATGTGTAATCTTGAGGTCTATGGACCTCAAGTCGTGTCAAGGTCGGAACGGGTAATGCAGGGGCTGCTTTGAAGTCGCTGCGACTTGAAGACGCACAGATGTGAAGGGTACTCATTGGAAATCATGGGGTACGATTTGTCAAGCGACCTTGCAGGCCCAAGTCGCAGGACGGGTCATACAGGTGTGGAAGAGGCCTTAGGCCGTCGAAGCAGCATAGAGGCTGCATTAGATGCCTATGTACTAAGCTAATCCTGACTATAACTAGTATGGACCAAGTGCAGTTGAGCAGATGCAGCATAGTATACATGTTTCATAATGCTTGCTTACTTGCATATGCACATGTTTGCATAGACACGTGCTTGCTCGCATAGGCACATGTTTGCAGAGGACCCTGCCCTGTGGCCCCCGAGCCCAGCATGCAGCCCCCTAAGACTGGCCGCGATGGCACGTTTGCTTGGATGCGTGTTGCGTAGATGCAGGTTTTTATAAGCATGTGTTTGTATAGACCTGTGGGCATAAGTGTATGCATGTTGCATAGATGTACATGTTTGCGTGGATGCATGTTTGCATTGCATAGATATGTGTTGCGTAATATATGTTGCATAAACACGTTTCATAAACGCATACTTGCTTATTCCGTAAATGCATGTCTCCATGGGCACGTATTGCATAAGTGTGTGTTTGCATGGACACGCACTTTTGTGTTTTGCCTAAATGCATATTTGCATAATCGCATACCTACATGCGTTCATAAACGCATGCCTCCATAAATGCATATTGCTTGAATGCATGCTGCCATGTTTTCATATAAACTGCATACATATGTGCTTAGTTACATTAAACTGCATATATATGGGCTTATTTACATTAACCTGTATACATATGTGCTTATTTGCCTAGGAATATATACATATGTGCTTATTGGTCTAGGGATACATACGTGCTTATTGCCTTGAGCTGCATATATAGATGCATGAATGGCAAGAATACTTGTATACCTGCATGTTTGCATACCTGGGTACCTGCATACTTGCATACCTACGGGGTTGTATTGCGGTAGACCAACATTGTCTAGGCCTGCATCCTTGTGGAACTACGTATTAGTTTGTGTAATACAGTCACTTTATTATGCATCTGTTAGACTAGCTAAATGACTTCGAAGGGTAAGGCAGGTGCAACGCCCTCCGGTTCAGTGGTCTGGCAATGTTCACGTCTCCTGTTAGACCAATGGCATCAGGGTGATCTAAGATTGTCAATCTCAGTATACCTCAATAACCTTTGCTCAGGAAGCAGTTGGTCCAGATTTTACTTCATGCATTTTGCAGTAGGAAGCTGTATCTAGGTCAAAGCACATTCCTTATGTACATTCCTACTCCAGGTCTTGGAAAGGATCATTCTCTCTCTGTCTGGAGCTTTAAGATCCAGGCATTGGATTGCTGGAGGACTCTGTTCCCGGGGTGTTGAACAGCTAAAGATTGGTGGTTGATCGTTCGGAATTTAGAAAGGTTTAATTCTTCCTTTCAGGTACTGGAAGATAACCACTGATGCCAGTTTCTCCATTTGGTTTGAGGGTGGCTACAGTTCAGTGGACTTGGTCTCCACAGGAGAGAATACTGCCCATAAATATCTTGTAGCTTTTGGCCAGTATGCCTTACTCTAGATTATGGTACAAACTAGTTGTAGGTTCTATCCGGAAAAGCCTCTGCAGAGGCATATATATCAACCACCAGGGCGGCACCAGGAGTCATCTGACTCAGGAAGGTGAACCACATTCTGTCTGGGACAGCACAAGTGCTGTCTCTCATCTGTGCATATTCCAGGTATAGAATAGTGGCAGGGGGAACTCTGCAGGTGAATCTAATAGATTCCAAGTTCTACAACAAGTTGTGTCTGGGACGAGGGTCCCATTGGCAACAGGGGTAGATGCACTGGTAACGCCTTAGGGACCAGTTCTCCCTTATTTGACCCTTTCCCTCTGTTTTGAAATTCTGCCACATCTTTTGCGAAGAATCCAGAAGGGGGTAACACTGATAATAATGTTAGCCGAATTAGCCCAGGAGGGCTTGGTACACTGACATAGCAAGTCTTGCAGGGGTCGCTCCTTGGACACTCCCAGTCCAGCGGGACATAATGGTCTTCAGTCATGTATCTCAGCACTGTTGAGCCCCTGGAAAGCCAGCTTCGGGGAACTTCAATTACAGGACTTGGAAATATTTTTTGCCTGGGGAGAAGCCAGGAAGTGGCACCCGCAGAAATATGTGAGTGGTAGATTTTCTTTTTTTCTTTCTCAAATCGGTAGGAGGTGCCTATACATTTGTTTCATACTTCATACAGCGTGTCACGTAGACAGTCCTGCCTGTCAGGCCATTCTTGTTTCCTTGTGACTTGAATTTGACCTTGACTGTCCTTGCAGAGGCCACTTTTTGAACCAATCAGGGGATTCTGTTGGTCCTTTTATGTCAGAAAGTGGCTTCTTTGGTGACTATCACTAAGTGGAGTGTCAGAGTTGGCGGCCCTTTCATGCAAGGACCATTTCTTGGTCTCGCATAAGGTGATGTTGTGTCCTCATCCATTTTTCTGCCTAGAATGGTGTCTAGTTTTCACTTGAATCAAGACAATGTCTTGCCTTCTTTTCGGATCCTCCGTTGGCAGGAGTTAGATCACTGCATACTCTGGAGGTAGTTCTGGCGGTCAGAATTACTTGATTTGTCAGTACAGGTCAGGAATTCTGGTTTGTGCTGCCAGTAGAGCCCAGGATGGGCAGGAGGCATCAAAGTTTAAAGTGGGATTCCACCCTAAAGTGGAACTTCCGCTTTTCGGAACACTCCCCCCCCCCCCCCCCCCCCTCCGGAGTCACATTTTGGCACCTTTCAGGGGGGAGGGGGGTGCAGATACCTGTCTAAGATAGGTATCTGCACCCCCTTCCGGGCATAAACTCCCACGGGAGTTTACACCACTTCCTGTCCCGGCGCGCTGTCTGCCGGGACACACGCGTGTCCCGGCAGACAACGCTGGCGATTCTCATTGCGCTGCGTGACTCGCGCATGCGCAGTAGGGAACCGGGAAGTCAAGCCGCAAAGGCGACACTTCCTGATTCCCTCACCGAGAATGGCGCTGGCAGCAGCAGAGAGCCGAGCGATTGATCGGCCTCTGCTGCCGACATCGCTGGAACCTGTGACAGGTGAGCGTCCATTTATTAAAAGTCAGCAGCTGCAGTGTTTGTAGCTGCTGGCTTTTAAAATTTTTATTTCAGGTACAGTCCGCTTTAACTATTTTCATTGGATTTGCCAGTTAATTATTCAAGCCTATGGCTTGAAAGGGCAAGGTCCCTCACCCTTTTCTTTTTTTTTTTTGGTAAAAGCATTCGCTACCGGGTGTGTGGGGGAATCTTGGGCCATCCGCCATCAGGTGTCAGTGGCTCAGGATTTAAGGCCATTACATGTTGTTTTTTTTTTTTGTTGTTGTTCATACATTCACCAAATTTTACCAGATAGATATCAAAGCCACAGAGGATACTGCTTTGGTCACACGTATAACCCATATAGTTATTATTGTGGTTGCTCTGTGTCCCGTGATGTATTCCAAGAAAAGGATTTTACAGGTAAGTATGATGAAGAAAATCATTTTATTTTAGGTACTTATACACTCTAATGATCTAGTACATTTGGGGAAAAAGCTAGACCAACTGAAACGAATAAAATAAAACAATAACTCGTGAGCCTCGTCATTGACATAATTTTGAGTCCTCACTAGAACCATCTAAAATTGTGTTGGAAAGTATCTGTTTAATCAAATGCACATTGGATGTTCTTTTTGTGTTTTAGTTACTTTATAGGCAGATCCATCTTTGTGGCTGTGAGGCAACATTGGATAGCTTCCTACAGTGTGATGCAAACCTCCTGGGAAAGATCCCTGACTTGCAGCTAAATGCACTTTATGTCTACAATGAGCTGAAGAGGAAATGCATGAGCCTGGGGGACACTTACGTGGAACAATCTGCCCTCACCAAAGCTGCCTCTAAAGAAATGTCGGCTGAGAGCGCCTGGGAAGCCATCGGGTTTCTCAAAGATGAGAAAATTGTGGTGATTGAACAGGAGCGAGTTTTCCTTTATAATTATTACTTCTATGAGGTAGATATTGCAGACTTCATTACAAAGTTAGTAATGAAAAAGCCCCTCAATCCAAAGGTGGAAGGAAATGATGTACTTGGTGGTGACTATACTTCTCAAAGAGAGGAAAAGCTGTTCTGTTTAGGTAGTCAGACACTTGTACATGAACTTGGTGATGAGCAGATTAGGAGTTTACAGATAAATGACTGTACAACGGATGGGAACCATGCAATGGAGCTGGATGCTGAGCAGCATAGAGCAGCTAGGATGATGCTGGCCAACCCAGTGACCATTATAAGTGGAAAAGGTGGATGTGGAAAGACCACGGTTGTAAGTCGTGTGTTTAAAGCTGTTATGCAGGAAGAAAAGGATGAAGTTGAAAAGGCCTGCAAAGCCTTTGAAGATGACATGGATGCTTCAGAAGAGTGGGCTTTTAATGCCATGACCCCTTCCTGTAAGAACAGTGACCTTAATCGTGTTTTACTTACTGCACCCACAGGAAAGGCAGCTTCTCTCCTCAGGAAGAAAACGGAACTTCCAGCTGCTACTTTACACCAGGTACTGATTTATTCTTACTATTACTTGGGAGATTTTAGCATTCACTCGTTATCCTTTAGGCCCATTTGCACCAGTGCACTTTGGTAATGTGTGTGTGTGTGTGTGTTACTGCAACACAGTAACATATGTGATGAGATGCAGTGGCATTCCTTGTAAATGGCACCTCAACACACCTTTCAGGGCACCTGTCTTACAGAACATCACAACGTGTGGTAACACGCTACACTGCACTGCCCAAAATGATACATGCATGATTTTTGGTCTGTTGTGGTGCGTTAGGCAGCCCATGTAAATTTAATACAATATATCTTAGTAGTTTGGATGAGCTGCAAGTATTCAACTGGTTAGATGTATTGAATGTCAGGTTTGCACTCAGACGCATGAGCAGGAGGGAGAAACCACTGTGTGATGAGGGGAAACGGGTATTCAACCTGTCTGGCTGGTTGGATAGTTGCAGCAGCTTGCTAGTACGGTAGAGCTGGTATATCAACAAGTGGGCTGCTAGCCTTTAAAGGGGAAGTACAGCCAAAGCTTGCTTCGCTGTACTTCTCCTGTGGATCGCAGAGGTGCAGATCGTTATGCACTACTGTGAACCCTTTTCAGCAGACAGGGGGCTGACATCACCGAGCTAGTCCACGACCATATGGTCGGGATCCACCCACACACCTGGACTGGCACCTAGCTCAACCTGTCGGCGAGCCGCTGAGTCTGAGACAGTTGCTCCCCCCCAGCACTCCAGTGAGCATGGGGGGGTCAGGGCTGAGAGCCAGTGACTGACAGTCACCAGCTCTCTGCTCAGGGAGCTCTAAGAATCGAGCGATTAGCAGTGTTTGAGGGGGACAGGTGCAGTATTGGACCGATGCTGCATCCACGTAGGTAAATATGATTTCAAAAAGTAAAATAAAATCCCAAAAATTAAAATAAAATCCCATGCCTTTCTTTTAAAAGCGAAGGTCCCCCTTTTTTTTTTTTTTTTTTATAAGAAATAAATAAAAATAAATGGACAGGTAAAAAAAATGGAAATTTTTTTGTCATAGTTTTCACCAGTGGCATGTTTTCTGCTCTGTTTTGATGAAAGCTAAATGAAAATCGGTTCAAATTTTGATTCGTCAATCTGACAAAAATCAATTCCAATTTTCGTCAGCGAGCAGAAATAGTATGAAAAGGTGAATGAGGGATGTTTACCCACCTGAACTTCCTCTTTCCTTGGAGCTCCGCCTGTCTGTTAAAGCCACAGCCCCCTCACAAGCTGTATTGGCTGAGAGAAACGATCTTCCGCTGTCTGCCCGCTGCCTAGGAGTTTTGGAACAATGCATTGCAAACCACGTGGTGAGTGTTTGCTCTCCCAGCAAGGTAGCAGTGCTTAGCACCATATAAAATAACAGCCTGCCCAGACCATCCAGTTCTCTGCCGTGTGCACTCCCTCACTCCCATTTATTTCCCCACCCCCACTACTTGTTTTTTAGATTTTTACTCCAGGAGTATATAATGAGTTTGGAAATTCTAGAGAAATGCTTAAATAATGTATTACAATTTAACTAAACCCTTTAGATTTTAGTCTAAAATACAACTAAATCTAAAACCATTCAGATGACTAAAACTAAAATGGCAATTTTAGTAAAAAAAATTACTAAAACTAAATCCAAATTTGAAGTTTAAAATGATTACTGCCAGCACCCTCATAGTTCATTGAGAACTACAAGCCATCAGCATTCATAGAACTTGTGAATGAATGATGTAGCCGTGTGGGCAGAGCCCTGCACAGCCGCGTTGTTTTTAAATTGTAACAGTGGGTGTGGGGTAGCCCCCCCCCCACCCGCTGTCACAGGGAGGGTGGAAGTGAGAGGAGAGGAGGCAGGAGCTGGACCCTAACATATTCCAAAGATAAACTTATCCTTTAAAGACTCTGGAGCAACATTATATTGTACTGCAGAGGCATAACTACAACCTTCAGGGCCCCGGTACAAAAAACCTCTGGGGCCCTTTATTTCTGTCGTGAGGCCCTTTTATTGTCCCTTCAATGGCTCTCTTTCCTGCAATCTTGCCCCCCCCCCATGCCCCCCACCCCCACAGTGGTGGAACGCCAGGGTCCAGTCACAGGAGCATCATTTGTGACCCTGGTAGTTCCACCACTGGATTGTAAATTTAGCCAACTGCAGCCCACTTGTGCGCCCCCGCCCGCAGCCCACTTGTGCGCCCCCGCCCGCAGCCCACTTGTGCGCTCCCACCCGCAGCACCCCCCTTCACAACTTCATCTTGAATCCCTCCTCCACAGCTCATCTCTGGCAACCTTTTGTCCACAGCTTTCACCTTTGCACCCCACTTCATCCACAAATTCTCACCTTAGCAACCAGTCCCATCCAGCCACATACCTCTCTCCCTCCAGTGCCCAGCACTGTGACCACCCATCCGCATCCACCTTCATCACTCCACACTCTAGCCTTTCTAAAGCTCACTGCCCCTCCTCATAGCAGCTGACACAGCTCCAGTAGGTAGTGGCAAGTACACAGCACACTCCCCGCTCTGCCTCTTGTTGAGTGGCAGTGTGCAGGGAAGCATTGCTGGTGGGCGGTGTTGGCACCCGGAGCAACAATCTTGGGATGTGGATGCCAACTTTTTGGATGTGATGTCACCAGTCTGTGAAGTGACACTCTATAGCATTGATGGCGAACCTTGACACCCCAGATGTTTTGGAACTACATTTCCCATGATGGTCATACACGCTACAGTGTAGTTGAGCATCATGATAAATGTAGTTCCAAAACATCGGGGGTTCACCATCACTGCTCTATAGCATTCCCCCACTTTTTCCCCAGCAGTTACATATGAGGTGGAGGTGCTGGGCCAGCACAGATTGACACTCTCAGAAACGGAGAGGTCTATGACATACGAGCCACGTTTCATTTTCTAGCATGTTCAAAGGCACATTGCAAGTGTATAAAATTAATGGAAAGACAAAACCCTTTTAACAGTAAACAAACAGAGGGTGCACTGGCCTAGTGCATTATCCTTTTGGAACGTTTTATTAAAAATAAAGAGTACATTATATATACACAAGCCAACGTATGTACAAACGCCTCAAAACAAATCCAGGAACAGAACGTTGGAACTCCTGCATATCGTATCATCACATCACAAGGAGGAGCTGCACAAGTCTGTAAGGATGATGCGTTTCGAGGGATATGCCCTTTTCCTCGGATTGCACTCTGCTATTACTAATGAAAGGTACCAAAGAATAATGCCCTCGGCTGGTGCGCCCTCTGTTTATCGTTGCAGTTTGTCCAGAATACCCCAGTATTGTTTGTGTGTGGTTTTTTTATTTATTAATTTTTACTTGCTGAATTTCTCGCCTTTCTATTTTAGATTACATGCAGCTATTCAGCTTGGAAAAAGCAGAAGCGGAAAAAAGAAGAGAGTGGTGAGAAGCATAAAAGTCCATGGAAATTCTGCGAAGTAGAAGTACTGGTGGTTGATGAGGGCAGTCTGGTTTCTATTAGAATATTCAGCGCTGTTTTGAAATTGCTATGTACCCATGCCAGGCTGGAAAAGTTGGTGATTCTTGGTAGGTGTGAAAACTTTAAGAATTTACTTTTCTTCTAAAAGGCAGAAAAATAGTAGATTGTCTTTTTTTGACCATCATAGTCTATGTTAAAGGGAATGAATATTGTTTTCTTATATAATTTCTTCATTCGTGGATTTGTTTAAATTACTTTAGTCAGGTAGATGTGAAATGTTGCATGGAGGCATTTCATATATTTTTTTTTTTTTTTGCAAGCAGCATGTGGTGAGTGTGGGTCTTATACAGCAGGGTTACCGATTTTAGAGTTTGTTGTTTTTTTGTTTTTTACTGATATGCGACTATCCAAATGACTTGGCAGAGGAACAACCCCGCTTCATCATTCTTTGTCTGCAGCAGCAGTCTATACATGCAGAGCTAGTACTGGTTTTCATATTAGACAGTCCAGAGTACAAATAAAACCAAAAATAGGAACGTTCCATTTTATAAACGTATGTTCTTTAACCATTGGAGCTTCAGAAGGTTTTACCCCCTTCATAACCAGGGCATTTTTTGCTATTCAGCACTGTGCTACTTAAATTAGCAAATTGTGCGACCATGCAATACTGTACTCAAATTCAATTTATAATTATTTTCACATAACAGTAGCTTTTCTTTTGGTGGTATTTGATCACCACTGTTTTTTTTTTTTTTTATTATTTATTTATATATGAAAAAAAGACACAATTTGAAAGAATTTATTTTAATACTTTTGTTATAAAACATATCCAATAAAATCAAATGTCTTCATAAATTTTAGCCAAAATGTATTCTACACATATCTTTGGTAAAAAAAAAAAAAAATATATATAACACACACATGTTGTTTGTTTTTTTTTTTTTAAACATTAACAGCTTGCTATAATTGTGATTGGCTAAGCTAATCACTTGTTACAGGTAGCCAGGTACCATGTGATTTGCTTTGGGCCAATCACAGATAACAGCAAGCTGAAAAGCCATTCATGACAGGTTGTTTACATTGTTATCCTGTGATCGCTATGGCCAATCATAGCGATCATATATAATATTGGCCCACCCTTTTACAGCTATAACAGTTTCAACTCTCATGGGAAGGCTGTCCACAAGGTTTAGGAGTGTGTCTATGGGAATGTTTGACCATTCTTCCAGAAGCGTATTTGTGAGGTCAGGCACTGATGTTGGACGCCTGGCTCAGTCTCTGCTCTAATTCATCCCAAAGGTGTTCTATCGGGTTGAGGTCAGGACTCTGTGCAGGCAAGTCACGTTCCTCCACCCCAAACTCGCAACCCCCCCGACTGTATTGATTTGGTGGTGGAATCATCTATGGCAGCCGCAATTAAATGGCGGCCCGTGGTCCGAGCGGCGCTTCTGCCCGGACCGCCATGCCGCCAGTGTTGTTGTAAATATCAGCAATCACTGGTTTGCTGGGACTGCAGGTTTCCCCAGCAACCAGTGACGCTGCGTACATGCGCCCGCCCCCTGCTCCTGGCCGTGTCTCTCGGAGTTGAAAAGACAGACTCACGGGCTGCGAGTAGGGGCGTGATGTCACGTTCGCGCCCCGCCCCCCTGTTGCCCGCGGTTCCTGATTCCCGGGTCCTGGCTCTCCTTGCGAGGTATATCTCACAGCTTCCGTCCATTCAACATTTCAGTTGTGCCCTCCCTCCTGCATTTAAGGTATTTGGGCCACATTAACTAGTAATCATTCGTAGGAATATTTTTATTGTGCACACTGTTGGGCATATTTTAAGGGGCACGCTGATGGGTATATTTTTTTATGTGCACGCTAATGGGCATATTTTGTTAAGGTGCTCCTTAACAAAATATGCCCATCGGTGTGCACATTAAAAATATACCCATCAGCGTGTTCCTTACAAAAAAAATCCCAGCAGTGTGCATATTAAAAATATACCCATCAGCGTGCCACTTAAAATAACATTTTCCCATCAGCGCGCCCCTTAACATAAAATAGGAGTCATGCTGATGGGCACCTTTTATGTTAAGGGGCACTCTGATGGGCAAATTTTATTTTAAGGGGCACGCTGATGGGTATATTTTTAATGTGCAGACCGATGGGCATATTTTGTTAAGGGGAACGCTGATGGGCACAACAAAAAATGCCCAACAAAATATGCCCATCGGTCTGCACATTAAAAATATACCCATCAGCATGCCCCTTAAAATAAAATTTGCCCTCTTAACATAAAAGGTGCCCTTCAGCGTGACCCTTATTTTATGTTAAGGGGCACGCTGATGGGCAAATTTTATGTTGAAGGACACTCTGATGGGCATATTTTATTTTAAGAGCAACAATGATGGGTGCATTTTATTTTTTATGGGGCATTCCGATGGGCAAATTTTAAGTTAAGGGGCACGTTTTGTTGTGCCCATCAGAGTGCCCCTTAACATAAAATAAGGGTCATGCTGATGGGCAAATTTTATGTTAAGGGGGACTCTGATGGGGACATCTGATGTAAGGGGACACTCTGACAGGAATGCCTGATGTAAAGGGGCACTGTGATGGGGACACCTGGTGTAAAGGGGCACTGTGATGGGGACACCTGGTGTAAAGGGGCACTGTGAAAATTTTGCCGACCGGACCTCCTTGAATTTTAATTCAGTACCCATGATTTATGGCTTAGGTGGCTAAGTGTGTTAGAAATGAGGCAAAACTGTTTGGATTGTTACTGTTTAATGTGTTCTGCTGATCGTAATCTAACTCACTTTAAATCTTTATGCATGCATTTATGAAGTAAAAAGAAAACATTCATGAACAGATGTGTAATGGCACACATAATTTTTCTTTTCTTTTTATTGTAGGTGATGTCCGTCAGTTGCCCAGTATAGAGCCAGGAAACTTGTTGGCCGATATATTTGCTACTTTTAAAGGCATGAACTGGGCAATTGAGCTCAAGACCAATCACAGAGCAGAGTCGCAGCTCATTGTGGAAAATGCAACACAGTAAGAGGCCGAAGGAGAATGTGTGTTTTTATAAATGTATGTTGTGCATTGAGCTGATGCCTACTCTGCAGAATATTAATCATGTATTTTTCTCAAGCATCTCTAATCAGCAATGTTTGGACTTTGATGCTGTGCTGCATTTTGATGGGAATAAAAAACCTGCTGAGATGCCTAGTGAAGAGAAGAAATGCATTCTGGTTTCTTTGGCTGATGAATCTGGTAAGCAGTGTGTTAGGAATGGGGACTGTCACTAATTGGATTTTGTAAGCAAGGGACCACTTATGGAATCTACTGTTCTCAATAAATGCTACTCGCAGTGGAGCTGAACCTCTTGAAGTGATTTTAAATCCTAAACAATTAAACATTTAGGACCTCAGTGCTTATCTCCAGGCAATATTAAAATACATTTTGACGCTACCTTCCCATTCCCATGTTGAGAATAATTTAATATTTTTTTTTTCCTTACCTGGCTGCTTTGTGGAGATGTAGCATTTATAACACCCTACAATGTCAACAAAGGGTATCTTTTAGAGCAGGGTTCCCCAACCTCCGGCCTGTGGACCGGTCCCAGTCCACGGCCTGTTAGACACTGGGCTGCGGGGGGAGCCCGGGCCAACCTCATTGGAAGATGTCTGTCTGTGTTTTGACATAGCTCTCTACAGGCACAAGAGACCGCAAATATTACCAGGGCTTTTCATGGCTTCCTCCTGTCTTGGCTGCACTTTTTTTTCATCCCGTGGCCCCGACCCAGCCGCGAAATAACCCGTAAAAGGAAAGAGCGGCCTCCACAGCAAGAGCTCTGCACTTTCTTTCCTTCTGCCGGGTGTGGGCTACAACAAAATGGTGCTAGCAGCTTCTCTTTCAATGCTGTCAGTGCCAAACTTACTAATCAGACCAGTAGCTGTAATATGTGCACAGAATTGGCTCCACAGGGCTCTGCAGGTCCCACCATTCCCTCTGGCTCATCCACCATCCTTCCAGAAAAAACCCTGCAAAATCCAGGGCAAGGCTGTCACAACCCAGTGGATCTGCCTCTATGCCTCTACTCCTCTATCACCTTAGGAGAATGATGCCTGTGCTTTCACTCAGCATCCACACTGATCACATCTCTGCTTTCCCAACCACAAACCAGCCCATGCTAGATACCACTACTTAAGACATGTTATTGTCATTGAAATCATTCCTGCAATCTGACATGCTTTGCATGACCCAGGTTAAAGGAGAAGTATGGCCAACGCGATCAGTGGTGGTTGATTGCTCAGTTCTCACTGCAGAGCCAGCAAGGCCATACTTCTTTTAAAGTAGAAGTCCAAGAGCTGGGAAAGAGTATGGGGGAATGTGCAACTTCATGCAATGCCCTGCTTGACTCGCATATTAAACAATCAAACCTAAGTCTGGCTGTTTTGAGGCGGTAGCGCCGGGAAAAGTCTGCAACTACAAATACAGATCGGTTTGACTGCACAGAGAAAATCCTGACAAAGCTGCATCTGGTGGCAGGCTCTATAGTGACAAGTCTAGTTGCAGGAAAACAAGCTCAGGGCTCCCATTGATTCTGCATTATGGCGAGTTGAATTATTTCACTATATATTACATTGTAATAATAGAAATAAAGTGCATAATAAATGCTTCAATCCTCATACTGACGGCATATCAACCCGCTGTCACCCCGCTACAATAAATGTCAAGTTTTATATAACAAATCAAAAGGCTGTTCACATTGTAAACAGAGAGAGAATGTGGATTGTGCACTCAACCGCTTCTTATGGCCGTGTATCTGAAGTGACAGACTGGTATCGTACGAGCTATGCATGCAAAACAACCCTGCATGGCTGTCAGCTAAGTTATATACTACCTTGTCATGGCTGCACATGCTCCCATCTGCAAAAAACAACGGACTGATTTCAGCACTGTAGGCTCCTTAGTCATACAGTACACCAGGACATAGAGTTTTGCTGAAGAGGCAAGAGGTCTGCTAATTGCTTCCACACACCCCCGGTAAAATTTAATTACCCAACCCCCCAGCGCCCTCCCACCCCCCCCCCCCCATGTATCCCAGGCTCTGCTTGCCAGGACCAACATAGCGGACACCACCGGGTAGGTGGTAGGGAGATGAGCGGACTAACGTCTGCTCTTGTTGCTGTCCAGTCAGTGTCCCTGGCCAGCGTGGCAAGGAAAGAATGAAATGCAATGCATTCTGCATTGCATTACATTCCGTGGAGCACAGGGGTCTCTTAGATCCCAAATGTCTCCTTTTAAAGAGAATCTGTCACCAAAATATCATCACATATGTGACTATTTGTGTATGTGATGGGGGGGGGGGGGGGTGGGGGTTAAAGTGGATGTAAACCCGATTCCTGAAATTTTGAGCTGGGCACATATATCTGCAGATCTGCAGTGTTTTCTTATCTCTCTGTTTTCTTGTCCCGTAGCTGTCTTTTGCTCCGTAGCTCTGTTATGAGCCTGATAACTTCTTACAGGTTCTCTGAGACAGGAGACAGAAGTGTGTGTTGGGGTAGGTAGCTATCAATAGATTAGCAGTCAGCTTGCTGTCTAAGAGCAGGTCTCTGCACATTCCTTTCTTCCTTTGCCTATGAGGATAAGGGGTGTGTGCCTTTCCTCCAATCAGCTGTCTTGGCTGTATGCCCAGACTTCACTGCAGTGCTGAACAGGAAGAGAAAATCTCCTAACAGGATCTGAACTTTCTAAAGAATATATACAGCTGAAGACAGCAGATATACATGTAAAACTTATATAGGGAGATTTGTTTCATCCCTGTGTATCATCTGAGGCTATTCACTTTATTTGGTATATGTGAGGGTTTACATCTACTTTTAAGTGGAAAAAAAAAAAAGAATTAAAGTTATACCAAAGCTCTGGCCACCAAAGCACATAGCCCCCTTCTTACCCTGAAATTTTTTTGAGCCCCACCCCCCACACATATACGCACCTACAAACGTAAACGAATGCAACCAGGGTGCCTATGCATGAAAACGTTGATTGCAATACACATTGCATATTGCTGCGCACGCCAGAGTAAGAGCAATATTTCTAGGTGGCTCCTCCGTAAGACTAAACTGATGACCTATAGGGGGCTTTTAAAGCGTGGCCTGTGGAAAATATAGGGTCCTGAAGTTTGTCGCCATTTCACAGGTGCATTTATATTCAAGGTTTTACATGTTGGTATCTATTTACTCAGTGCAACTTCATCCTTTTATATTTTACCAACAGATTGGGAAATTCTATTATGTTTGTATGCCCTGCAATTAAAGTGGTTGTAAACCCTTACAGACCACTTTGACCTGCAGATAAGCATAGAATTAAGGCTTACCTGTAGGTCCAAGAAATATCTCCTTAATCTACACGGTTAAGGAGATATTTTACAAAAATAGGGCACTGCTGTCTACTGCGCATGTGCCGTAGACAGCGGTGTGCAGGCAAGTGAAGGCAAACATGCCGCCACTTAAGGCTCCTGCGCGCATGCGCCCGGAATGACGTCATCGCTGCTCCGGCCACTCACAGCGCCAGGGCAGCGATACCCGGAAGGAAAATGGACGCTTCGTGCTACAGGGTACAGTGGTGACATCGCTGGCTCCTGTGTCAGGTAATTGACACATAATGGACTACTATGCGATGCATAGTAGTCCATTATGATTTACCTTTGCAGGGAAATAAAGAGAAAGTAAACCCATTGGGGTTTACTTCCTCTTTAACTGTATCGTTACTGTATTTTTTTTTTTTTTACTGACATTTTGCATTTCCTTGACCTGTGCGGTAATATCATCATATGAAATAAAAAAAAAAAAAATATATAATATATATATATATATATATTTATGTGTTCTGAGGGTTTTATGTAATCTTCAGGCCTAAAATTTATTTTTAAACATATAAGCAAAAAAAAAACAAATGCAAAAAACAGCTCTGGCAGTGAAAGGGTTAAAATCCTTTACAGCTCATCAGTTAAGAGTTAACGGGGAGCTCTGGTGCTAGAGTTATTGCTTTCACTCTGACGTTCAAGGTGATGCCTCACATAGGTGGTGCAATCATGGTTTACATGCATGTGCGTACCCTGTGCTACATTTAGATTTGCAGGTGTGTGCAGGGCAATGAGGGTTATGATATTTTAATGATTTTTATTTTTACTTTTTAAAAAAAAAAAAAAATTTTATTTAACAACTTCAACCCCGGAATAATTTACCCCCTTCCTGACCAGAGCACTTTTTGCGATTCGGCACTGTGTCGCTTTAACTGACAATTGCGCGGTCGTGCGACGTGGCTCCCAAACAAAATTTTTTGCCCACAAATAAAGCTTTCTTTTGGTGGTATTTGATCACCCCTGCGGTTTTTATTTTTTGTGCTATAAACAAAAAGAAAAGTGACAATTTTGAAAAAAACGCATTATTTTTTACATTTTGCTATAATATCCCCCAAAAATATATATTCTACATATTTTTGGTAAAAAAAATTGCAATAAGTGATTTATTGATTGGTTTGCACAAAAGTTATAGTATTTACAAAATAGGGGATAGTTTTTTATGGCATTTTTATTAATATTTTTCTTTACAAGTAATGGCGGCGATCAGCTTTTTTTTTTTTTTTATCATGACTGCGACATTATGGTGGACACATCGGACATTTTTGACACATTTTTGGGACCATTGTCATTTATATAGCAATCAGTGCTATACAAATGCTCTGATTCCTGTGTAAATGACACTGGCAGTGAAGGGGTTAACCACTAGGGGCAGTGTAGGTGTTAAGTGTGTCCTGGGGACTGTTTCTAACTGGGGGGGCGTGGCTACGTGTGGCACGTCACTGATCTCTGCTCCCTATTTCAGGGAGCAGAGATCAGTGATGCTGTCACTAGGCAGAACGGAAAGATGCTTGTTTACATTAGCATCTCCCCGTTCTTCCTCTCAGTGAGACGATTGCCGGTATCCAGGCAGGCCGCCTCTTAAAGGACCACGAACAGGTACATTAGTTTGCCTGTATGTGCCCTTCTGCCGCAGTATATCTGCGTGAGGCGGTCGGCAAGCGGTTAACTTTATTGCTATCACAAGGGGTTAGTAAACCTCTGTGTGATAGCATTTGACAGGTGACAGGTACTCTGTGTCTAATAGACCCCAATGTCTCCCCTGCATCTTACCAAGCAGAGATCTGCTTGGTTACATGCTTCCCTGGCTTTGAAACTGGAAGTAACTAAGTCATTGTCGCTTTACTTTCCGGGCAGCGGAGATCTCCTCCCACTCGTTATTTTGAAGCCCTCTGATGTGGTTCCAGACTTCAAGTAAGGGTGGGAGGGTCCGGGAACCACATGTGGGCCGTGGTGGAACCGTAACCCCTGCACTGTGAAAGTGATTGGCCGCTATTCAGCTATCGGATTACTTTACAGTTGGGACTCGGCTGAGGAAAATGGGTACTACTGCCGTCAGCTTGTGCTTAACCCTTTGCACTACTTATATCCAAAGAGCTGAACTAGTTAAAAGATAAAACAACAAAACACTTTTTGCTTCAATATTTAGGCTAATTTTCCCTCCTAGATGTCGTCTGATAATCAGCATCACACAACCCTCTCTGTGACCCCAGGTAATATTAGACGTCGCTTCCTGGCAAACTGGCACCAGATTGAGAGAAAGAGAGCTGTGCGTGATGTCCTAAGCCTAGGCAAGAAACAGGAAGTGGGCTATTATTATTATTATTATTATTATTATTATTATTATTATTATTATTATTATTATTATTATTATTATTTTTAATAATACTACTTAATACTAGGGCCAATTAACCTACCATCATGTCTTTGGATTGTGGGAGGAAACCCGCGCAGGCACAGGGAGAATGTGCAAACTCCAGGCAGGTAGTGTCATGGTTGGGATTCGAACCAGCGACCCTTTTTACTGCTCGGCGAGAGTGCTACTACACCACTGTGCCACCCATGATGATGTATTTACTGGCAGAAAAAAACATTTTTACTATCCAAAGTTAAAACAAGGGCAGAAGATTTAATAGATGGAAAGTTGAAAAAAATACTGAAGGTGTGAAATATCTTGTGGCTCTTGGGCAAGATATTTCAAATATATGTATTTAAAGCGGTTTGTTACTCAAAAATAAATCTATACCTTATTAAAAAGACCTTTATATGTAGATGCACAAACGAGCATTAAAAAATAAAATAAAGCATTCCTTACCTTTTCTTAGTCATTCTTAGAATGACTTCCGGTCTTTCCTCCCGTGGGAGTAGGCGTGGTTTTCGCTCCGCAATGACCCCTGGGAGCTGTGTGACAGTATCCCATGAAGCAGTGGGGGACGCCGTCATCCTGAAATCTCGAGAGATTTCGGACGGAGGAAATGGGACAGCGCTGCTCGTTCAGTTAACTGAGCATGCGCTGGATGGAGCGCATTCACCGCATCCCGGAAGTAAGTGCTTGTGGGTTTCTAATGCCCACAAGCAAAATGGAAAAGCCCTGCACGAGTTTTTATACATTACCGAAACGGATGAAATCAGCGATCGGCGCAGAAAAAAACTGCAACACGTGAGTGCAACATTAAGAGTGTCTTGAGAAAACAATGACAGAAAAAAAAAATATATGTATGTCAGCGGAATCCCGCTTTAAGACAATTCCATTTTAGAGACTTTGCTTTTGAGACTCTGGCAGTTGATAAGTCAGTTGGTCATTACGTGCTTTTTATTCTTTCTTGCTCTGATTTGATTTTTATGGCATGAACCAGTATTCATCTTATTCAGATATTTAATACCCTGTCTGCTGTTAAATTCAATTTACTTTGTCAATCACAGATTTAATTACTGCTATAAAAGCATTGATTGAGGACAGCCCAGGACTGCAGGATGATAAACACTCTCAGTTCATTGCATTTAGGAGGTAAGTTATTAAGTGAATGTGTGGTGATTTTTCTTTTATACAGAATTGTATTCTTTTCTTTCTTATGGTCAGGATTCAAAAATAAAATTTTGGAAAATATTTTTTTCTTATGTTTTGCTATAGTGGTCATTATTATTTACATATTTGAGTTCTGGTAACTGTATTGGGTTAATGCCTTTTTATCAATAGTACTTTCATTATGAATTCCTTTATTCATTTCACATGTTTCTCTCTATTTATATTCAAACCAAGTTCTCCTGCCCCTCTCCTGCACACAGTAGGCGACTCACAGCCTTAGCTCTGTGTAGTTTTCCACAAGCCTGTGAAAAGGGGGTGTGTCCCTTTCTTCCAATTAGTTGTCAGATATCGGAGAACTCTGTGCTCTATGCTCTGCAGTGTGTTAGATGTCCGATCCCCGCTCCCTGCTGCTAGAGCTCAGAAAAAAATCTTTTGATCTGTGTGTTTTTAGAACGATCTACAGAAGGATGGCTGCAGATAAATAAGTACAACTTTATGTAGGAGGATTTCTTCCTTCTTTGTGTATCACCTAAAACTAGTAAGTTAATTGGGTATATGTAAGGGTTTACAACCATCTTTTTAAAAAAGATAACTAGCGGGCCTTTAATTTGTTTCTCTCTTACTTAAAATCCATCTAAAACTTCATGGTGATCTAAGGCTACACTGCAGTGGTGTATCATCCATGGGTGCAGGGTGTTCACTGCACATGGGCCCCTGGGGGTGGGGGGGGGGGCTTACTGTGACCCACCCTGCACACATGGATGGTACCCTGGTTCACAGCTGGGGATGATCGGTGTGGGAGGGACAGCTGCGATCCCCGTTCTCCCTGCATGGCTTTTCAGCGGACAGACGCTTCTCCTCCTCCTCCCTCCCGCGGCTGTCAGCTGAAAAGCCATGCAGGGAGATCGTTGCTCACAGCTGTCCCTCCTACTGCACCGATCATCCCCAGCTGTTCCCCGTGTCGTCCTTTTCCGCCCCCCCTCCGTGTCGTCCTCCCCTGCCCCCCCTCCGTGTCTTCGTCCTCAGCCCCCCCTCCGTGTCTTCGTCCTCTGCCCCCCCCTCCGTGTCTTCGTCCTCTGCCCCCCCCTCCGTGTCTTCGTCCTCTGCCCCCCCCTCCGTGTCTTCGTCCTCTGCCCCCCCTCTGTGTCTTCGTCCTCTGCCCCCCTCTGTGTCTTCGTCCTCTGCCCCCCCTCTGTGTCTTCGTCCTCTGCCCCCCCTCTGTGTCTTCGTCCTCTGCCCCCCTCTGTGTCTTCGTCCTCTGCCCCCCCTCTGTGTCTTCGTCCTCTGCCCCCCCTCTGTGTCTTCGTCCTCTGCCCCCCTCTGTGTCTTCGTCCTCTGCCCCCCCCCTCCGTGTCTTCCTCCTCTGCCCCCCCCTCCGTGTCTTCCTCCTCAGCCCCCCCCTCCGTGTCTTCCTCCTCAGCCCCCCCCTCCGTGTCTTCCTCCTCAGCCCCCCCCCCCTCTGTGTCCTCCTCCTCAGCCCCCCCCCCTCTGTGTCCTCCTCCTCAGCCCCCCCCCTCCCTCTGTGTCCTCCTCCTCAGCCCCCCCTCCCTCTGTGTCCTCCTCCACAGCCCCCCTCCCTCTGTGTCCTCCTCCTCAGCCCCCCTCCCTCTGTGTCCTCCTCCTCAGCCCCCCTCCCTCTGTGTCCTCCTCCTCAGCCCCCCTCCCTCTGTGTCCTCCTCCTCAGCCCCCCTCCCTCTGTGTCCTCCTCCTCAGCCCCCCCCTCCCTCTGTGTCCTCCTCCTCAGCCCCCCTCCCTCTGTGTCCTCCTCCTCAGCCCCCCTCCCTCTGTGTGTCCTCCTCCTCAGCCCCCTCCCTCTGTGTCCTCCTCCTCAGCCCCCCTCCCTCTGTGTCCTCCTCCTCAGCCCCCCGCCCTCTGTGTCCTCCTCCTCAGCCCCCCTCCCTCTGTGTCCTCCTCCTCAGCCCCCCTCCCTCTGTGTCCTCCTCCTCAGCCCCCCGCCCTCTGTGTCCTCCTCCTCAGCCCCCCGCCCTCTGTGTCCTCCTCCTCAGCCCCCCCGCCCTCTGTGTCCTCCTCCTCAGCCCCCCGCCCTCTGTGTCCTCCTCCTCAGCCCCCCCGCCCTCTGTGTCCTCCTCCTCAGCCCCCCGCCCTCTGTGTCCTCCTCCTCAGCCCCCCGCCCTCTGTGTCCTCCTCCTCAGCCCCCCCCCCTCTGTGTCCTCCTCCTCAGCCCCCCGCCCTCTGTGTCCTCCTCCTCAGCCCCCCGCCCTCTGTGTCCTCCTCCTCAGCCCCCCGCCCTCTGTGTCCTCCTCCTCAGCCCCCCCCCCTCTGTGTCCTCCTCCTCAGCCCCCCGCCCTCTGTGTCCTCCTCCTCAGCCCCCCCGCCCTCTGTGTCCTCCTCCTCAGCCCCCCGCCCTCTGTGTCCTCCTCCTCAGCCCCCCTCCCTCTGTGTCCTCCTCCTCAGCCCCCCTCCCTCTGTGTCCTCCTCCTCAGCCCCCCTCCCTCTGTGTCCTCCTCCTCAGCCCCCCTCCCTCTGTGTCCTCCTCCTCCGCCCCCCGCCCTCTGTGTCCTCCTCCTCAGCCCCCCGCCCTCTGTGTCCTCCTCCTCAGCCCCCCGCCCTCTGTGTCCTCCTCCTCAGCCCCCCGCCCTCTGTGTCCTCCTCCTCAGCCCCCCGCCCTCTGTGTCCTCCTCCTCAGCCCCCCGCCCTCTTTGTCCTCCTCCTCAGCCCCCCGCCCTCTGTGTCCTCCTCCTCCTCAGCCCCCCCCCCTGTGTCCTCCTCCTCAGCCCCCCCCCCTCCGTGTCCTTCTCCGCCCCCCTTTTGTGTCAGTAAATGTCATTTACCTGCCCTTTCCTTTTCTGAATTGGTTACAGTTAGCGATCACTACAGATCACTCCTGTGTCCTCTAATAACTGAGCAGAGTAACCTGTGCTTACTCTGTCTCCTGTCCATTCATTTTCAGTGCTGAGGCTGCCGAGAAGGGGACTTGGGAATCTGTTCTCAGTCCCTATCTCTGTCTCAAAGGGGAGATGTCAAGGGTCTGTTTGGACCCCTGAAATCTCACCAAAGCCCACCAACAGAGCTGATAAAAAAAAAAAATTATAAAAAATGCAATAGATATTAAAAAATAAAATTTGTAATATAAAATAAACTGCTGACACCACTACCCCCTGCCCTACCAACACTGTCCACTGCCCCAATACCCCCCACCCACTGTTGTACACTCCACACTCATCTGCCCATTATACACACCTACATACATTCTGCCCTCCTCTCCTGGACATACTACCCACCTCCATACTCTCCATACTCCTTTTCGGCACATAATGCCCACCGCCGTACACTCTGCACTGTACATTCCCTATTTAACATTACTGCATTCTGCACCATGTAAGCCATCTCAGACTCTATTAAACCACACCCCTTTTAACTGCTTGCCAACCAGCGCATGCCAATGTATGTCGGCAGAATGGCGCTGGTAGGCAAAAGGGCGTACATGTACGTCGACTTTAAGAAGCGGTGTTGCGCTCGCGCCGCGGTCTCCGTGACCTGCGGACTCTATGTCCGCCGGGTGCCCGCGATCGTGTCATGGAGAGGAAGAACGGGGAGATGCTTTTGTAAACTAAGCATTTCTCTGTTCTGCCTATTGACAGGACAGTGATCACAGCTCTCTGTCATCAAGAGCAGTGATCACTGTCCTGTGTGTTAAAGCCCAGCCCCCTAACAGTTAGAATCACTCCCTAGGAAACACTTAACCCCTTCACTGCCAGTGTCATTTACACAGTAATGAATGCATTTTTATAGCATCGATCGCTGTATAAATGACAATGGTCCCAAAATAGTGTCAAAAATTTCCGATGTGTCCGCCATAATGTCGCAGTCCCGATAAAAAAATCGCAGATCACCGCCATTACTAATAAAAAAAATAAAAATGCCATGAATGCCTATTTTGTAGATGCTATACAATTTAGCACAAACCAATCAATATACTTATTGCAATTTTTATTTTTTTTAACCAAAAATATGTAGAATAATACATATCGGCCTAAACTGTGGAAATTTTTTTTTTTTATATATATATATATATTGTTTGGGGGATATTTATTATAGCAAAAAATAAAAAATATTGCTTTTTTTTATTCCAAATTTGTCGCGCTTTGTTTGTTTATAGCGCAAAAAATAAAAACCGCAGAGACGATCAAATACCACCAAAAAAAACTATTTGTGGGGAAAAAAAGGATGTCAATTTTGTTTGGGTACAACGTCGTACGACTGCGCAATTGTCAGTTAAAGCGACGCAGTGCCGAATCGTAAAGTGCTCTGGTCAGGAAGGGGGTAAAATCTCTGGGGCTGAAGTGGTTAAGCCATGCCCACATTTAGCAGCGGTTTTTGCAATGCCTAGGGCCCACTTTTTATCTTGCACACAGGCCCACTCATTTCATGATACGCCCCTGATACACTGTCTACAGGTTGACACCACAGCTGGGTGACATCACTGCTGAATGAGCAGAAAGTGTTGTCACTTTTGCTAAATGAATTTAAAAATATTAGATCCACTGGCAGGATCAACAAGTAATAGAATTTTCACAGAAGGGACAAATATTGTTGTCTTAATGGAACAAAAATATTTCAGTAAAATGACAGCTGGAAATTGCCTGTAAATACAGACAAATACCTGCAGGGGAGGAGCAAGTCATGCTACACATACAAAAAGTTTTTTTTTTTTTTTTCTTTGACATGTGTCGTACTTCCAAATGTACTATAACTGGTAAGGCCCCTTTCACACTTTATACGACTTGTCCCACGATTTGGGACTGCAAAGTAGCATGACAAGTCGTTCCTCATGATTTCCAATGACAGCCATTCATATTAGTACCACTTCAAAGTAGTCCCTGCACTACTTTGGTCAGTTTTTGATGCCACTTGCACAGGCATTCCTTGAAATCGCGGTAAAATCGCGCGACTTTGAAGTCGCACAAGTGTGAAAGGGGCCTAAAGAGTGCACACTCCTATTTTTGCATTTTTAGTTTAGCCAACAGGTGGTCTCCTTTTTGTTTACAGAGCTCAATGAGTGAGTAACGCTAGCCATTGGTAGGCAGTTTTTTCAGCAGGCTGAATGGGGAAAAAAAATACCAAATAGATTTTCCATCCACTCAAACAAGGTGGATGGAGAAATCCCATCCCAACTGGGACGTCTAGCATTCTGACAGTGCCAAGTCCCGCTGTCGGAATGCAGTCAGCAGCTGGAATCGCTGATTGACTAAAGTATTCCAACTTGTCCATTCAAAACGGCCACACATTGATAAAAATTCAGTCTCTGCAGAACCAACCAGATTTCAAACAGTCTATGGCCAGCTTAAGACTGAGTAATTCCTTATTGGATGACTGCCTAAGGACAAAGCAAACCTCTTTGTTGTACAGGTTCTTTTGTACTGAAAATGCTTAGTATGCAGTGAAATCATACCAGCCTGTGACTGGTCCACCACTTTTGGATCGGGTAAAGAGCCAATCACAGCAGCTCTTTACCAATACTGGCTAATCGCAGCTGATCACATGTAAACAGACTTGCCGGTTATCTCAGGCACTGTCTGTGTAAGGAAAGGAGAGCCAATAACCGGCAAGGCTGTCAGCACATTGTTTTCATTAATCATCAGTGCAGCCTCATCACTGCACTACAGTGAGGAAAAAAAATTACTGCATAGCAATTTTATAACCGAAACTAATATATAGATTATATATATATATATATATCTCTATCCGAAACTAAGACAATTATATTATATATATATATATATATATATTATATATATATTTATATAATATATTATAATTATTTTCAAAATTTTTGGTAATTTTTTTAATTTTTGTGATTAAATGCCACCAAAAGAAAGCTTTATCTGTCTCAAAAAAACTATAACAATTTCATATGTGTACAGTGTTGCATGATTGCGCAATTGTCATTCAAAGTGCGATAGCGCTGAAAGTTGGCCTGGGCAGGAAAAGAGGGAAAGTGCCCAGTATTGAAGTGGGTAATCCAAAATCTTGGGAGTCTGGTTTGGAGCTGAAGGTGCAGCCCTGAGGTGTGTCCAAGGTCAATCACTCGCATTTGATCATTACATGAGCTATTGAATGCAAGTGGGAGCGATTTGGCTGCAAGAGCTGGCAGCCTCCATTGCTTTCAGTGGGACTGCCTACTTGCAGCTAATTGTGGGACCCCCCAATGTGTGATTACACCCTAAACATGTCCACACATTCTATGAATTATGTGTGGATGACCTCACTATTCTTGCAATCTGAGCATTGCACATATTTTTACCAGAACTCAGTAGTAGCCTGTTTAGTTTAGAACACGGATCTTATGTACCACAATCTAGTTGAAAAAATGTAATTTAATAGTGCAATTTGAAAGAAAAGCTTGGCAGATTTTTTTTTAAATGACCTAGTTTGCATTACTAAATTTCACTTGCTTCATCAATTTTAGGCATCCTGTTTTATTAATGTACCTGTAGTCTGTGTATGTACTTGGCATTGTGGTTTAAATTATGTACATCATTTTTTTTTTAATTTTTTATTTTTCTCTGTACGTTTAGGAAGGATTGTTTACTGATAAATGAGCTGTGCTGCACACACTACTCAGGACATACAATGAAGTAAGTATGTAACTTGGTGTTCTCTTCCCTCTAGACTTGTATTCAGTATTTATAGCCAGTCTGGTGGTCGGTTCGGGCAGATAATCCAAGTTTAAGCCAGGTACACATGGATCGAATTTCAGCCAGTTCAGCAGGGACCAGCTAAGTTTTAAACTGTGTGTAGGCCTTCCTGTTCGACAGAATCCAGTCATTGGATTGACTTCTAGCAACTTTCTTTGATCAGTGGTCTGCAGCCAATGGCTCAGCTTCTGATCCCTGTATTCTGATGGGGCGGGAGTCCCTGCTGTCAGAATAGAGCACAGTGGGGAGGATTCCTTCATCCACCTCCCTTGTGTGGATGCAGGAATATGTTGGTGTTTTTTTTTTTTTTCTCCATTCAGCCTGCTATTTAAAGTTTAAAAAAAAATAAGTGTGTACCCAGCTTTGGTTAGAAAAGCCTGTACCTGCACAATGGGTGGATAATAATGTCAAGTGACAGTGATAAAATTACAAGTTTATTCCGTAGCAGTAGCAATGATGATGAAAATCTTGAAAAAGTTGTGTTCTTAAAACTGGTGTTTGGATAAATGTTAAAATAATTGGAAAAAGCCTATGGATACACTGGAGGTCCCTGGAGCAGTGAGGAACTTGCGGCATCCACAGATGGAACGGTGGGGCATGGGGGGCGTGCCATAGATCCGCTGCGTCGAGCAGTCCCAATCCGGACATTGAGCCCTCTCACCGGCACTCTCTGGGCTGTCTGAATAGCGTGCTTTTGAAGCAGGAAAAAGCCGCAATCTGCAGAAGATGGATGAGCCGCTCAACACAAGCCTGCTGGAGAAGCGGGAGAAGCGGTGGTCCATGGGAGGAAGACGAGCCACTCTCCACGAGCCTACTGGCTGGTGTGTAGACAGGGAAGGAAGGGAAGCCGCCGTCCATGGGCGACTGACAAGCCGCTTGCCTCCGACAGGTGTTTGGATAGCCACTGTAGATGTGCAGGGTGTAGATGGCGAATCCAAAAACCTTGAGAAGCCGGGGCACACCCTGCACATCTATGGTGGCTATCCACTGTCCGAAAACCTGTCGGAGGCAAGCGGCTTGTCAGTCGCCCACGGACCGCGACTTCCCTTCCTACCCGTCTTCACACCAGCCAGCGGGCTCGTGGAGAGTGGCTTGTCTTCCTCCCTGTGGACCGTGGCTTCTCCAGCAGCCCAGCCAGCAGGCATGTGTTGAGCGGCTCATCCATCTGCCGCAGATCGTGGCTTTTTCCTGCTTCTTCCACAGCATGCCATCCAGCAGGCTTATGTTGAGCGGCTCATTAATCTTCCACAGATCGTGTTTTTTTTTTTTTTTTTCTGCTTCAAGAGCACGCTATTCAGACAGCCCAGAGAGTGCCGGTGAGAGGGCTCAACATCCGGATTGGGACCGCTCAGCGCAGCGGGTCTAAAGCGTCCCCCATGACCCACCATTCCATCTGTGGATGCCGGAAAACTCCTCACTGCTCCGGGGACCTCCAGTGTAACTGTAGGCTTTTTTCCAATTATTTTGACATTTATCCAAATACCAGTTTTAATAACATAACCTTTTCAAGATTTTCATTCTCATTGCTACTGAATAAACTTGTAATTTTATCACTGCCATTGAGGAGACTCGCTTGATTATCCACCCATTGTGCGCTGACCATTATTTATTTTTTGTTATGTAGTCCGTATCTTTCAATTATACCTATGGTTTAGCTGCACTGGGTTCAGTTTATACTTGACTAACTGTTTATTCCCTCCATACTGCTACAGGAACTGCAGTTTGGCGCTGGAGAAACTTTTACTATTATTTAATCAAGCTGGAGTTGGGCTTTAACTGATTGCAGCTCTCTCCCTCCCTCCCTCTCGCGAGGAACAACTTTGTGGACTGACCAAAATGTATAATGGTTTTTATTTAGGTAAATGTCATCTTTGTGTAAGAAAACAATGACCTGGTGTTGTTCCTCCTCAGGAATTCCAGGAACAGATATGATTTTAGATGTGGTGACAAAGTCTGTTGCACTAAAAACGCCTATGTCAAAGATCTTCTGACCAGATCCAGGTAGGATGTTTTGCCTGAACTTGGCTCCTGACTGGTGGCCAATGCATTCTGATGCCTGGTGTAAATCAATATTGCTCCATGCTAACAGTGTGTTGCTCCGCTGATTCCTAAGGACAAGATCTGCAGACCAGAATGAAAATGACCCCATAAAACAAAGCGGTGACATGATCTGCTGCACGAACAATGACTATAACAGTTTTCCAACTATGTCCAGGTATGTTGTTTGAGTGCTTAAACTTGGCTCCTGGCTACCGAGCAATGCATTCTACTGCCTGGTGTATTCATTATTGCTATGTGCTAACAGATTTTTTTATTCTGGTCAACCTTAGGTCACAATGTTCAGACCAGAATAATACTGACCATATGACACAAAGCCAGGATAAGTGTGCAGATGATGAGCGGATCTGTAATGGGGAAATATTTTATATAACTAATGTGAGTAATCTCTTGCATTGTATGAGGCATTTGTAAATAAATACCCATATTTTTAAACTGGTTACAGATGTTTCTGTGGTAGTCATGTATTGCCATGGTTTGATCCCCTGGGTACACTATGAAGCTGAAGATAAAGAAGTTTTTTAATTTTTTTTTACGATTTTTGATTTGCTACAGGATGTAGAAAAAGATAAAATTCGAGAATTAACCTTGTCTGATGAGGAGGAGAGAGAGTACACACTGAACTATAAAGCCCTTAGAAGTCGCAGTGGTTTAAATTATGCGTGGGCCAGGACCATTCACACATTCCAGGTATGTGGTGTAAGCCTTCATCAATAATAAATAGCAATGCAGTTTAAACATACTCTATATAACACTAGTAATTAAGTTACCCTTATATTTGATTACTCCTTACAAAATGTTATTCAGCATTTCAGTATATCATGTGAGCCTTAAAGTGCCGTTTTCTGAATGCTAATTTGTATTTCTATACATGCATTACAGTAAGGAGGTTGGGCCCTGCTTCCAGCTGTTGGTTCGCGATTAAAGTGCAGTGCATAGTTGGTCTGTTAAGACCAACTGAACAAATGTTATAAATACTTTTTTATAAGTTTTATGGCTTTATCTAGGAACCAGCAATCGCCCTAAGGCAGCTGTCATATTTTCTTTAGTTCATTGACTGACACAGCGTCTTATAATCTCGACCATAGGGTTATATCACCAACTACAGGAGTAGGACATTAGGAAGATAAAATAAACACGGCACTGCCTATGGACAGTACTGGCTGATAATAAACCCCCTCTCTGCATAGGCACTCCAGTTCTTTCTGCCTAGTGTCAAGAGTAATGACCTGGTTCCCATAGCATTTTTTCCCTGTTGTTTTCTGCAAAGATCTTCTATCAATAGCAGGTCTGGGCGATGGGCTGGATAATATAAATCCAGTGGTCACCCCAGCCTGGCCAGCGAGCGCGTGCAGATCCCTAGCCAAGCACTGGGTAGGCAGCGAAAATGCTCCCTCAGGACATATGCCTGGGCTCCAGACATCCGCGTCAGTGTTTCCCTGGCTGACATATACCCCCCCACCCCCCTCCACAGGGCGCGGGTGCTCCTATTGGGATGGTTGGCCCGCGGGGCTCCCCTCCTCCCCGCCTGACCCCTTGTCCCTGCTGGCTGTGACCCCCCCTATTCCCAAGCTGAATAAGGCCACTATGATCCCAGTGGAGGAGTTTCAATCCTTTAAGGACCCAGCGGACAGGAGGGCAGAATCGGTCGCATGCACAATGTTCACTATTGCCGACTCGGCTCTTCATTCGGTCTTGGCCACTGCCCTGGTGTCTGACCCCTACGGAATGGGCCAAACTCCTTCCTAAGGTCTGGGTATGCAGCAAATTCCCCCGCCTTGTGTGGAACTGCCGGACCAGCTGGTCCAGGGCCTTAAGTTTGTGTGTGATGCGGCCCCCTTGCTCTTTTAAGCTCTCCGTTTCAGTGGTGGTGCTTTGGCATGTGCTGTGGCTAAAATGCTTGTCGGCGGAACAGCTGTCAAAGAATGCATTAGGGATTTGCTCTTCCAGGGTGATCGTCTCTTTGGGGCTACCCTGGATGAGCTCATCAAGAATCTTACTGGGGGAAGAGTACCTTTCTTCCGCAGTCCAGATGGGGTAAGGAAATGCATCACAAATGCTGCCCCTCCTTTTCCGCACGCAAGAAGCTTTTTAGTCCCCACTGGATCTGCAGACAGGGGTTATAGGCCCTTCAACAGGAAGGTGACAAGATTGCTGGCCAGGACGAGGGATCATTTTGCGGATGCCACAGATGCGCTGGTGGACTCGGTATCATCTCATATATGCATTCCCTCCTCTCAACCTTCTAACCCGCCTATTGCGAAGGATCGAAGCTGAAGGCATTCCAGTCATCCTGGTGGCTCCGGATTGGCCCCGTTGCCCCTAGTATGTGGACGTGGTGAGGTTGGTTGTGGATGCCCCCTGGCGTCTGCCTCTTAGGACAGATCTTCTGTCTCAAGGACTGATCTTCCACCCTGCTTCAAAGTTGCTTCTTTAACAACTTGGTTATTGAAAGCCAAGTTCTCAAGGATAGGGGACTGTCCAAATCTGTTATACCTACTGTGACAGTAGTCTGGGATCAATGATTAGATAATAAGCTCATGCTAATTGGGTTAGGTTTTAGTCATCCTGCTGTATATATTTGTGTGAGGTCTCAAATAAAAGACTATTCCTGATGTACTCCAAGACTGGTGTTGTCTGGTTCTTGGGGGTCCCTATAGCTAGATCCATTGGACTCGTGTTCCAGGACTTAGGAAGTGGTATACTGACGGAAGCCCTCAAGCGGAGTGTAGGGACATTCCGTCACACCTACCATGCTGAAAGCACAAAAGTCTGCATCCAGGAAGATAGATGCCTTCCAGGTGCGATGGTATATCTCGTAATGTGAAGGCTGCGGGTGTTCATCCGCATATTTTTATGGTAAGTAGGATATTGGCCTTTCTGCAATGGGGCATTGAGAAGAAGTTGGCATTAGGTACCATCAAAGGCCAGATTTCTGCTCCTGGTTTCAACGTCCCCTAGCCACGCACTCTTTGAGCCCTACTTTCGTTCAAGGAGTTCGGCATGTGGTGCCTCCAGTGCACTCCTCATTGCCATCTTGGGATCCGAGTATGGTTCTCTCTATTTTTCAATGACCTCCCTTTGAGAAAATTAGAGAGATTCCCTTGCTTTACGCTGTCTGAAGGTGGCCTTTTTGTTAGAGTTGGCGGCCTTGTCCTGTAGGTTTCCTTATTTGGTTGTAATGAAGGATAATTGGGTTCTCCGTCCAAGGCCTTTTTCTTTTCCCCGCGAATGTGTTTTTTTTATAAGGTGGATGACCTGGCGTCTGACGTGTGTTTTGACCGCAAAGCTTTGCAGGCGGCTGTTTGACGTTTAGTTCCTCTGGGGGGTGCCTATTTTGATTGGGCTCTTGTGTTCCTGTTGGCCTGGTTTTGTCTTTTGTTTTTTTTCCCACCCCTCACTGATTGGGCACTGCTTTGGTACGTCCCTATGGTCAAGATTAGAAGACGCTGTGTCCGCCAATGAATGAAAGAGAAAACGGGAATTTTTTTTTTTTTTTGCTACAGTAAAATATCTTTCTCTGAGTAAATTGACAGACCTCAGCACCTATCCCATGCGGGGTGCCAAGTTTATTTTTTTCTGCCTAGTGTCATGCTCCTGTAGGTGGTGATATAACCCTATGGGCAAGATGGGAAGATGCTGTGTCTGTCAATTAACTCAGAGAAAGGGATTTTACAGTGAGTACCAAAAAAATCCAGTTTTTAGGGTACATTTGATTCTTATCTGCTGCAGCTTGTCCAGTTTTGCTGACCATATGCCTTTTTGTGTCTTGCTATTCAGGATACAGTGAAGTAAGACACCAAACCTGAGCATTTTGGTGTGCTGCATATGAAAAGATATGTATTCTCGTGAAAAAAAGGAGATAAAGGGCCCGTTCACACTGATGTGTTTTTTGCTGCACGTTTACACAACAGCAAGAAAAACTAAATACAAATATTTCCCTTTTTAAATTCTGTGAAACTCTTGATACTAATGTGTTGTGGGTGCAGTGCATTTAAAAAAAAGGTCTGCATTCTACATATTTGGTGGCCTGTTTAACCACTTGACCTCAGGAATATTTACCCCCCCCCCTCCTTTTCATGAACAGGCAATTTCTTGCGATACGGCACTGCGTTACTTTAACTGACAACGCTGTATCCAAATAAAATTTGTTCTTTCCTTCCCCCACCCCACAAATAGAGATTTCTTTTTGGAGGTATTTGATCACCTCTGCTTTTTTATTTTTTGCTCTATAAAGAAAAGACCGACCATTTTGTAACAAATTTTTTTTTTTTAACTTTCTGCTATAAAACATATCCAATAAAACAAAATCTAATTTCTTTATAAATTTAGGCCAATATTTATTCTGGTACATTTATTTGGTAAAAAAAAAAAAAATCGCAATAAGCATATATTCATTGGTTTGTGCAAAAGTTATAGCATCTACAAATGATGGAAAATTTTTTTTTTTTTTTTTTTTTTTTTTTCTGGTAATGGCAGCGATCGGCAACTTACAGCAGGACTGCGATTATCGTGGTGGATGTTCAGACACTGGCATTTTTTGGGGACCAGTGACAATACAGTGATCAGTGCTGTACTAATAACACTGGTTGGAAGGGGTTAACGCCAGGGGCGATCAAAGTTTTAACTGTGTGCCTAGCCAGTGTTTGTCTCCCCCCTAGTAAATAGATCCTAGTCCCTGCTTTGCAGAGACACAAGATCCATGCCTTCTCTCCTGTCAGTACGGCGATGTGCATCATTTACAGAGGCAGACTGCCTCTCTGCTCAATCATCGGCAGGTGCCGGCAGACATACAGTCCAAGGTGCCTGCCGCTGAGCTCCCGCTGCGTGTGATCACAGCAGGAGAGAGCCCATTACCAGGAACAGCCAGATATATACGTGATCAGATGCCACCCTGTGCACCAAAAACATATCTTCCATTGAAATCAATGTCTGTTTCAAAGGTGCATGCTGAGTCGGGCAACCAGAAAACGCATCAAAAATGTAATAAGCATTTTTACTGCGGTTTTCAATGGACCAATGCAAAAGGGCTGAAGAAGGTAAAAGTTGAAGCATATCAAAATCCAAGAATAAAAAATTCTGCAAGTTTTAGCATAACAATTCTTAGGTGCATTCTTATGTTTTTACTTTTTCTTGCCCGCTGCTGTTATCAGCTCACAAGATTTCTGGCAGAATCAACAAGCTTTGGTTCCGACTTAACAAAACCTGTCAATTATATATTTATTAGACCAAAAGGGAGAAAATTAAAGTTGATTGTTATGGTTTAAGTACAATTTTATAGAACAATTATAATTTTAAAGCTTGTGAGGGTAACTGAAGCTTTAATGTTTACTACTGTTAACTGGGTAGAGAAGTCAGCCACATGAACTTATGTTTTATATGTTGGTTCTTTTGTATTCCTTGTTCCAGGGTTCAGAAGAAGACACAGTTGTCTATGTTTTAGGCACTGCTGGCAGGCAGAACTGGAAGCATGTATACACTGCTGTAACACGGGGCCGGAAACATGTATATATCATTGCAAACAGTGCTCAGCTTGATCTAGCAATTGCTAACAAGTCCCGTGAAAGAAAAACTAGGCTCCAGCAGCGTCTGAAAGACAGCTTATCTAATAGTGGTGCCTGGCCACAGTCTGGTGCCTCTGCTTCCACCAAACCAGTGAAAACACAGATGACACAAGCCAAGCCTGCTCCGTCTTCCCAGGAACATCCCTACACACAGCTTAAATCGCCTCCTCGCTTCAGATGCGCCTCTGTGCCTACCACCCCAGATAAGGCCACATTGTCATCACCATCAAGCTCTCCAGTGACTCGTGAAAGCCGTCTGCTGGAGGAGTCATCTTCACAGAAGAGGGCGGCAATCCCTGTACATGGCATGGAGACCCCTTCCAAGCTATACCGGCCTGAAAACTCCATGGTATCATTCATTTTTTTTTTTTATCTGTTAGAACTATACCTTTGTCATTATATGTATTTAAACTGGCAACAATTCAGAGGATATACTGCTGGTTTGCAAACATTAGTATGATTGCCTTTGAGCCTAATTTAAATCTTTTGGGTTTTGATGTTAATGCAAAGGTTCTAATACAATATAACTGTGCTTAAATGGACAAAAGTAGTCCAGAACTAGGATCTTGGTTACTGAGGCCTAATGTCACCAATAGTATACATTACTTAAAGGGGTTGTAAACCTTTTTTGTTTTTCACCTTAATGCATCCAGTCCCCCCCCCCTGTTTTACTCAGAGTCCTGGAACTTGTCCCGCCGGGGACACACTGTCCCTCTGCCCAGGGTTCTCAGCTCTTGACTGGATAGATTGATAGCAGTGCAGCCATTGGCTCCTGCTGCTGTCAATCAAATCCAATGACGTGGTTACTGGGGCCGAGTCATACATTCAGCGGCTATGGACGCTGAATACCGGACTCGGGAGCACACCTGCAAGGTAACCCCCTCGGGGAAACGCTTCCCTGAGGGGTGTTATCTGATGCGGGGAGGAGCGGGTTCGGGATCACTTTGTGCAAAAGGAGCTGCACAGTGGAGGGAAGTATGATATATGTTTTGTTATTTAAAAAAATAAATAAACCCTTACAACCACTTTAAAGGTGCCTGCTATATAAAAAAAATATACAATTTTAGTGAAAGTCTTTAAAAACTTAACTGTAAATGCAATACTTTGACCTGGGACAAGTGTGCAGAGTAGTAATTGTGGATCTGCATACATGTTCTGGGGCAGCAACTCAAACTAGCAGTATAACAGGCAAGCAACACATTTGTTTTATACAAAATCTGATATCTGACTTTCTTAAAAAAAAATTTTTTGTTTTTCAGAAGGTGGCAGAAATTTCTCCCTCAAGTAGACTTCAAAACCTGAGCATACATAGTTCATGTAACAAGCAGCTTTTTGATCACTGAAGGCAGACAGCTTTTAAGGACGCCGGATACCTTTTCTACAGCGAGCAGATTGTCTTTTTACAATGTGTAAAGCAGGACAGTTTTACTTTGCAGTGCAATGTGGGATTACTTGAAACCCTAATGATGTATTCTTTGTATTTTTAGAAGTCTTATTAGATAAATGTGATGCAGTCAGTAATAAATGCCATATTGTAGGGAAATCTTTAATGAATTACCAGGAGGTAAAAACTATACGACTGGCTCGTGTTAGGCCTGGTACACACTTAAAGCGGTTCTGCACTCGTTTTTTTTTTTTTTTTTTGGGCTATATGCCAAGGGCATATAGCTCAATTGGGGGACTTACCTGTTCCATCTTCCATCTCGATCGCCGCCGGTTTTCATCTTCATCTTGTGTTCTTCTTGTCTGCTGGGGTCCATCTTGCCTGTGGGCATGTGAAACCCCACAGGCACTTTAGATGGCCCAGCATGCACCGCCGTTACTCGCGCGTGCGCAGTAACGGCACATCTGCCGACATCTCACGAGATTTCGGAAGATGTGGCCGAAATCTCACGAGATTTCGGAAGATGTGGCCGAAATCTCACGAGATTTCGGAAGATGTGGCCGAAATCTCACGAGATTTCGGAAGATGTGGCCGAAATCTCGCGAGATTTCGGAAGATGTGGCCGAAATCTCGCGAGATTTCGGAAGATGCCGCACTGACTCCTGGGATCAATGACACCAGATCCCAGGAGACAGTGCGGCGTGACGAGGATCCCCGCAAGACCCCGCCCACCCCCGAAGAGAAAGAGGACAGGAAGTCCTCGATTACAAGGTAAGTAAAAAAAAAAAAAAAAACACATTTCATTTAGTACTCTTTGCCTGATTTGGAAGGCAAAGAGATTTACTAAATGAAATGGGTGCAGAACTGCTTTAAGCTGGCCATACACCTATAGATTATCTGCAGATTTTCTATGGTTAGATGGAAAAAGTGCAACAGATTTCTCCATGTTCCCTAAACTGTGTGGCTGGAGGAATCTCCCACTTTTTCCATCTAACCATAGAAAATCTGCAGATAATCTATAAGTGTATGGCCAGCTTGTTTTTTTTTTCCTTCATACCAGCAGACAGTATGTACCCAGCATTACGCTAGCTGTCAACAGCTAGGTTTGTCATGTTTTTCCTCCAGTGGCTGAATCTGAATCAGTGGCTGAATCTGATTAGATGCTGTTACAATTCACCTGAAAATACTCCATCTGGCTCCTTTTTGATTTTGTTATCAAAGTTTGTTGAGCTGGGTGATGCTGATAGGGGTCACCCTTGGCTGGAATTTTGCAGGTATTAATGAGTATGCTCTTGCCTCTTCTTTCATTTTTGTTTCCTATGCAGAATACATCTTTTCAAAATGGGTAAATATGAAACCAAGAGCTACTTAGAGGCAGGCAATGTTGTAACCAGAAAGCGGTAGGCAGATAGTAAGGAGATGGAGCTGAATGGTTTAAATTCATGTGTTTTGTCTGCAGTTAAAGAAGAAGCCAAAGCCATTTGTTACTACTCCTTTATGTGATGAAGGATGTGTGTTAGTGTGCCAGCCAGCAAAAAATAATTTGTGTAGCATCTTCCTCAATCAGGCACCACATGTTTTTTTTGTACACACACAATGGTGCTAGAAAATTAGGAGAAAGGCTGGCCATACACTATACAATTTTCTTGTTCAACTTTCCTTTTAGATTTACCAAAACCATATAATAGGAGGTCAAATCTAAACTCTTTCAATTTGTATGCAATCAGGCAGGCCCTTGCACTACATAGTTGAAGGGAAATTAAATAAGAGAATTGTATAGTGTATGGCCAGCCTAAGGCATCATTAAAAGTTCATAAGCCTTTTTTACATTGATTATGCACTTGTTGAATGTTATAAAAGTTTAAAACTGTTTCTTTGTAGTAGTAGACATTCAGCTTTAAAAAGAACTACTTCAACTTTATAGAGAAATGATGAGGTACGGGTTGTGACTTATATATTCGTTTTCATGAGGATATTTTATTAATATTTAAGGAAAAGTTATGTCCTAAAGTGAACCTGTGAGGCTATAATTATGGAGCTACCATCACTGACTTTGTTTTTAAATCTGTAGCCGTCTGGGCTGTCACTATAGTTCTTGCTTCGACGCCTAGAAGCAGTTTTTAACATGGAGGAACCCTTGAAATTTCAGTCCCAGGGAATCCCTGCTAAAAATGACTCTATACAATTCATGATACATTAGTGTGATCATTGGGAAGAATACTCTTTACACTTAATTAGTAAGAATTACCCTCGTACAGATAGCTAAAAAGATCATTGGTGTCAGTGGGTGCTTATCTTGAAAGGTAGAAATTGTTCATGGAACCCCTAACCACCTCTGTCACTAACTCACTAGGTGGTATATTCTGGATCAAACCAATTGCCCTGACCATTTAAAAACAATTCAGCAATGGCAGTTAATCTATTTCTGTAATTATGGGATCCCCTTACAGACACTTTTGAAATGTTTATGAAGCATTGTACTTTAAGCACCTTTCTCCAAAGCGCCAGTCATAATTCCTTTGGCTCACAATTGGAATGCAACTAATAAGCACTGCATAAAGTTTGTAAAAAAAAAAAAAAAAACTCACGCACTCATAGTCAAGGAGCTAGTCTTACTGAGTCTTTGATATTGTTGCTTGTTTTATATCATGGTTTATTCAATTTTGTACATCATGATTGTTCCATACAAAGTTTCAACAGCTTGAGTTCTCAAAACCATACATAAGACAAATGCCATGCTATTAAAGTATTAAATTTGTACAAAAATACTTTACAGTTAAATACTCGTTTGTTACAAACAAAAATACATATTTAATTAAATGATAAATGATTTCCTTTTCTCCCATATTTTTTTGTGTAATAGTATACTTCGTATTTTGACTGGCAGTGTGTTGTAAAACAGTATGTTTGCACAGGTAGGAATAACATCCATTAGACAATACCAAAGGACTGTAGAGTGCAGTTATATAGACACATAATGGAGGCTTCCTGGATCCTCTTCTTCGCAGCAGATGCCAATGCAAGGGCACGCAAACTGCTGGTGAGACTCCAATCAAAATAAGAATCACTTTATTGCTTCCAGGGATAAACTAATTGGCAAAGCTCTTTAAACATATACACCTCTAAACCAATGAGACATGGCAGAGGAAACCATTCAATGCTAATGCTCTTATTTATACTATACACACACGAACTTGGATGATATGTCTGCATTATAGAGAACTTTTATAGATTCTGAATAGGCCTGAGGAATCTGAAATGATATAGTGATTGACATCGGGTTGAAGTTGTGTAAATTTTAAGATAATGCTTATTTCAGCCTTACTGTGATTTAAGGGTGCAAAACATGTATACAAAGGAACAGAGACCATTCACTGCAAGAATCTGGTAGAGGCTCATTCAGGACTAAACCACACACAATACAATATACCAGGAGTTGGCATAAAGGCTGGGATGGTTTGGATACAACATGTCATATTGGGTAAAAAAAAACAACAAGCTAAACATGGTTAAAAATCCTGCTTAAAAGTCTTAGCAGCTATAAATTATATTCACAGGCCCATCCATACAACAGGGACCTTCTTACTAAATGTTCAAAAGGTTCTACCCCAGTTGATTGGTAGTAAAATAAGCCACTTTTTATTTCAGTAGGTTCATTGCACATCACAAAAGCCCCATATTTGTTCAAGGTTAAGCTTGGAATGGCACTAATATTTTGAGTGGTCACAAAGTAGTAGTAGAATCTGTAAAAATCATATTACTCCAGGCTCAGGCGCATAGAGTACCCTCAGGATACCTAGTGGTTCACATTCCCTGTGCGTAACAGTAAAGCCACGTAGTGACATCCGTGCGATTCAGTGGCACAGACCTGTAGGACAGGGATACAGCACCAGTTTGTTTAAGTTTTTCCTACTAAGTCACTGTGCTAGAAATCATTTTGCTATAAAGTATTTGTTGAGTCTCGCATATCCATAGATGATAGGCGGCCACTGCTTTGCTGAGAAAAAGGGTCACTGTGATCAGTCCATTCCTCCACTGGTAGGTTCGTTCCATCTGGTGCCTCCTTCTGTGATGCAATGGGGTTCCTGCTAATAACCAAATCAAGCTTGTTTCCAGATTCTGCTATTAATGGGACAACCAAGCAGCAGTCAAAGTCTCTCGTACGGACGTGGTTTACCTGCAGTAATTGTAAAAGAAAGAATGAATAGTACAATACTTGATATTTAGGTACTAAATGCTTGGTGATAAACCATATGCATGCATACACCTTTTGCCTTTTTATCAACCTAGACCCCCCTGCTCAGTATAAAGCAAGGCACGCAAAAGATTATCAGAAAAATGTCCGTACTGGGACCCTTAAATATTGTTGCAGAGTAGCGGGTTGTAAAGGCAGAAGGTTTTTTGTTTTTTTTTTATCTTGATGCATTCTATGAATGAAAATAAAAAGCCTGTGTGCAGCAGCCTCCTAACACTTACCTGAGGTCCCTCTCTGTCCAGCAATGTCTCAACGATCCAAGATTATCCTTTCTTATTGGCTGAGACACAGCAGTGGAGTCATTGGCTCCCACTGCTGTCAAAATCAGCTAGCCAATCGGGAGAGAGGGGGTGGGGCCGGGTCAGGGCTCTGTGTCTGAATAGACACAGGGAGCTATGACTTGGCTTGGATGCCCCCATAGAAAGCTGCTTGCTGTGGGGGCACTGAACAGGAGGGAGGGGCCAGGAAAGCAGGCAAGGGACCTAAGAAGAGGATCCGGGCTGCTTTGTGCAAATCCACTGCAACAGAGCAGGTAAGTAGAACATGTTTATTATTTTTATAGGGGGGGGGGGGGGAAAGACTTTACAATCACTTTAAGTTTTGTGGGCTTAAAGTGAATCAAACACACTAAATATAAAACCACTTAGTGAGAATTACTGTTTAATACTTTAAGTTATCCAGAACAGTTCTCAAAAACTCCTAACTATACAATACATGGAGAATAAACATTTTTACTAGTGGTAGCTACTTGTGTAGTTTATCCAAGTAGTATCCTCCATTTAAATGAATGTCTGGAACATAGGAATGCAGAAGGATGGGGCCAGTAAGCCAAATTTTCCCAACATCGGCATACCCTATAATGTCTGAGTAACCGACAAAATCAAGAGTGTGTGCTGCACAAACCTAAACACAGCAAACTGCAGATCCGATATGCCCTGGCAGACACGTGACTGACAGTATGCAAGGAGCTTGTTACATGGGCTACAGGTAGCAGACTGGAGGGTACTTGATAGAAAGCGGAATCCAGGTGACTGGCAGAACAGTATTGAGGGGCGAAGGGGAGAGCAATGACATTAGCTAGCTGAGGAGATACTAAAAGTGGGGTTGGTACCAAAAACAAGCTGACCCAAAATGGCAGCGTCACTTCAGAATACAGTGTTTAGGGCCACCACTGAACACAATCCTATATGCAGTTGCTGCAGGCACCTACCTGACACAGTAGTAATGCTGCTGTGACTAATACTGTCAGCCTATATATAGAACAGAACAGTATTTTGTGGTATTGTAATAAACAGCCATGCTCACTAAAGAAGCTTTACATCTTAAGTAAGGGAATCGCGAATCAGCTTCACAGTCTATTTCCCTACTGCGCATGAGTGAGTCACACTGCGCGGCGGAGGAGGGGCCAGACATAGCGTAGATCACCGCGGATACTGCAGTGATCTTTTGCTAGAAGTGGGAGCAAATACTTGTATTAGACAGGTATCTGCTCCCCCCTAAAAGGTGCCAAATGTGACACCGGAGGGGGGGAGGAACCGGATAAGCGGAAGTGCCATTTCTTGGTGGAACTCAGCTTTAAGTTTATTAAAAGTCAGCAGCTACAAAAAGTGTAGCAGCTGACTTTTAATAAACACTCACCTGTCCCACTGTCCAGAGATATAGCCACCCAAAGCCTCGCTCCTCTTCCTCTCCTCTCTGCGGCGCAGACATTGCAAGTGTGGGCACCTGGTTGTGACAGCTTGCGACTTCACAGCTGGTTGCGCATTGCACATGTTACACTGCACCTTCTCACTGGCCGGGCAATCTTTTGGGACCTGTGACGTGTCCCAGAATATTGGAGGGAGGGGGGAGAGGAGGAGTTGCTTAGTCGTGGGAGCTTTGTACCTGTCAAAACTAGGTAACCGCTCCCCCCAAAAAGAACAATCTACTTGTAGAGTTCCTTCAAAAACACACAAGAACTTTGTGTACCTAGAAGAATTGATGCTGGTTTGAAGCCAAAGGGGGTAGTCACCCCAAATATTGATTTAGATTTGGATTTCTCTTCTGCTCATTTACATTCTAATTTGTTAATTGATAAAAATAAACTATTTACACTTGCCTAAGTTTTTATCACAGTACTGTATATGACTTATGTAAATTAATTATTGCAATTTAGGCTTCATGTACACGGGACGTTGTTTAACTTCTCCCGAACGATTTAACTTGACAGCTAGAAATCGCTGTCTAAAAACGTCCATTTAGCCGTGTTTGCACGTTGCGTTTTTTTTTTTTTTTAAACTTCTAAACAAAATGCTGCTAAATGTGAGTAACCGCGTTTTGCAGTGTTTACAGGCATTTGGCGTTTCAAATGCCTCAGAACATCCATCCTGAACGCATTTTTTGGCTGATAAGATAACAGGGGAGAGTTCAGGAGCAGCTGAAAAAAATGGCCAACTGATTCTAAACGTCCGCTTACCAGCAGCAGTGTACATGAGGCCTAACACTTCTCTGTTTATTATCACTTTAACCACTTAAGCCCCGGACCAATTTGCAGCCAAAGGACCAGGCCCCTCTTTGCGATTCGGCACAGCGTCGCTTTAACTGACAATTGCACGGTCGTGCGACGTGGCTCCCAAACAAAATTGGCATCCTTTTTTTCCCACAAATAGTGCTTTCTTTTGGTGGTATTTGATCACCTCTGCAGTTTTTTATTTTGCACTATAAACAAAGAGCGACAATTTTTAAAAAAATTCAATATTTTTTTATTTTGCTATAATGAATATCCCCCAAAAATATATCAAAAAAATTTTTTTTCCTCAGTTTAGGCTGATACGTATTCTTCTAGATAATTTTGGCAAAAAAAAAAAATCGCAATTATTGATTATTGATTAGTTTGCGCAAAAGTTATAGCTAAGAGTAGATAAAAAGGGGTGATATAGAAAAGTGGACGGCAAAATAAACATAGGAGTATGGGGATAATGATCCAAAAAATGCTCGTATTGCTGGGTACTATTGTGCGGAGTGGGTTAGAGTCAGTAAATCTATATTGGTCATATATACACCACTTCACATCGCCCAGAATAACATAAAGTCCACAGTATAATGTATATGGGATAGTGTAGAAAAAACAGTCCGTGTTTAAATGCGGTAGATGAATTTCAATCTGGTGAAAAAAGTGGATGTGTGATTGGTATCGGTGGTTTATCCTGTATCAGCAGCTGTGGGGGTCCCGTACTCCCCTCCTTCCGATCGTGCCCCTAATGTGTTTGCACTCACCGGAGTGCCCAACCCCTGCAGGGGTAATGGGCATAAAAGTGGAGTTCCAGTTGTCCTTGTTTGGTCGTCCTCCGTCTGTGGGTTGCTGTCAGCTGGGCCTTTATTCCTCCGTGTTGTGCTCGTTCAGGGCAGATAGGAAAAAATATGGGGAAGGGGTATATTCATAGCGTGACTCCGTTTTTGTAAAAGTATTAATTTATTTGAAGGGTAATTAAAATCGATCAAATGCATAAATAAGGGGGGTTATCCACCAGGTGGACTAACCTAAAAGAACACAAAGGGCTAATAAGCCCATGCAGGAAAATAGGGCCGGCGTGTCACCACCGCTAATCCGGGGCTGTAGCGTGCGTTCCACGGCCGTGGTATGCTAAAAACCGGAAGCGGCAGTGGGCCGGACGTGACGTGTTGCGTACCAAGTTGGTACGCAACACGTCACTTCCGGCCCACTGCCGCTTCCGGTTTTTAGCATACCACGGCCGTGGAACGCACGCTACAGCCCCGGATTAGCGGTGGTGACACGCCGGCCCTATTTTCCTGCATGGGCTTATTAGCCCTTTGTGTTCTTTTAGGTTAGTCCACCTGGTGGATAACCCCCTTATTTATGCATTTGATCGATTTTAATTACCCTTCAAATAAATTAATACTTTTACAAAAACGGAGTCACGCTATGAATATACCCCTTCCCCATATTTTTTCCTATCTGCCCTGAACGAGCACAACACGGAGGAATAAAGGCCCAGCTGACAGCAACCCACAGACGGAGGACGACCAAACAAGGACAACTGGAACTCCACTTTTATGCCCATTACCCCTGCAGGGGTTGGGCACTCCGGTGAGTGCAAACACATTAGGGGCACGATCGGAAGGAGGGGAGTACGGGACCCCCACAGCTGCTGATACAGGATAAACCACCGATACCAATCACACATCCACTTTTTTCACCAGATTGAAATTCATCTACCGCATTTAAACACGGACTGTTTTTTCTACACTATCCCATATACATTATACTGTGGACTTTATGTTATTCTGGGCGATGTGAAGTGGTGTATATATGACCAATATAGATTTACTGACTCTAACCCACTCCGCACAATAGTACCCAGCAATACGAGCATTTTTTGGATCATTATCCCCATACTCCTATGTTTATTTTGCATTTTTATTAATATATTTTTATAGCATTTTTATTTTATATAGCATTTTTATTAATTTTTTTTTTTTTACTAGTAATGGCGGCGATCAGCGATTTTTATTGTGACTGCGACATTAGGCGGACACATCGGACATTTTTGGGACCATTGTCATTTATACAGCAAGCAGTGCTATTTAAATGCACTGATTCCTGTATAAACGACACTGGCAGTGAAGGAGTTGACCACTAGGGGGCGGGGAGGGGTTACGTGAGCTTTGTGTGTGTGTGTGTGTCTAACTGTCTGGGGGCGTGGCTTGGTGTGTGACATCACCGATCGTCTTTCCCTATGACAGGGAACAGACGATCAGTGACAGTGTCACTAGCAAGCACGGGGAGAGGTTTGTTTACACATACCTCTCCCCGTTCTTCAGCACTGTGACCTGATCGCGGGACGCCAGCGGCGATCGGGTCCGCTGGTCCCGCGGCCGTGGTCACGGAGCCCAGGACTGGGTCGTGAGCGTGCCACCGGCGCACGCGCGGCTGGGCTCTTAAAGGGCAACGTACCTGTAAGTTGATGTGCCCAGCCATGCCATTCTGCCAACGTATATGTGCAGGAGGTGGTCCTTAAGCAGTTAAGGGACAGTCTTTTAATAACTGTCAGGAATTGTTTGAGAGCACCCTCTAGTTGCAGTACCCAAAGCAAAGGTTGAAAAAGGGATAACATGCAATCAACTATTTTAGTCCATAACTAATTGACATTAGCCAGCAGTTCTTCTTTATCAGACTCGATTCTGTTGAACCATCCATGTTGGTTTAGCCAAGCATTTACCTTGTCTGCTTACTTCCTGATCTGGAAAGAATCCAGTGTAATGTCTTGCTGGGACATTGTTCTGACAATGAAAGAGTAATGCTGCATACACGCGATCGGAATTTCGGCCAGCAAAAGACAGATGTTTTTCATTGGAAAATGCGACCGTGTGTAGGCTCCATCGGAATTTTGCTGGCCGAATTCCCGCCAGCAAAAATTTGAGAGCATGTTCTCAATTTTTCTGATGGAAAAGGTTTCTATCGGAAATTCCGATCGTCTGTAGCAATTCCGACAAGCAAAATTCCTACGCATGCTCGGAAGCATTAAACTTAATTTTTTCTCGGCTCGTCGTAGTGTTGTACGTCACCAAGTTCTTGACGGTCGGAATTTGGTGTGACCGTGTGTAGGCTCATTCTACTTTGACTGTCTTATGATGCTGCATGACACCTGACCCTCTGTTCGGACAGTGCTGATTGGTACTGCGCCGATCACATGCACCCTCCCAAAAACCTCTCCAGCAAAACACACCAAACTGAGCGTGTGCAGAGTGGACCCAAGGCTCTGTTCTACCAGGAGATGGATTGGGGACTGTGGAAGAATGGGAGGATCAGCGAAGACAGGATTAAACAGCCTTTTTTTTTTTTTTTACACAATGTGGAGGATTAAACCCTTAGGTTGCACAGTTAATATAACAAGTATGCTTTACTGCATTTATGAACTGATTTTACTGTTGTGGGTTTAGTAACACTTTAACAGGCAGTCTGAGAAATGTATCAGTTGCTTAGCTCGGTGTCTCTTACTTGTTTGAGAAGGTATTATTAGCAGAAATCAGAATAGCATGTGGCAATACAGGCAGCTTCTACTATAATACATGCTTAATGCACAAGCTGATTTGTATAGCAGTCCCATTAGGTGATCACTGTAGTATTGGTAATTTAGGGCATAAGATGTTGTGCTGTGATTAGCTTGCAGGTATGTACAAGCTTGTGTGTCAATAGCTACATAAACTACTATATACCCAGAGTCCATATCATTTCTCACAGTATATGCCAGAGCTATAGATGATTTTTGACTGGAGCTAAAAAAAAATTTTTTTGGACGGTTCTGCCTCTCCAAACTAAGCAGTGCATTTGTGATCTCAATACTGATCCAGTTGTGGCAAGATAGCTGTAACTCATAGTCTCAGTAGAATTATTAGACAAGGACCAGATTCAAATGTGTGTGTCTCTAGCTCCAGCAAAATACAGTACATGTGATGAATGAATGCTAAAGCATGAAGAAGAAGGGTGGGACTAAGTACATAGAGCTTCCTTTACCTACAGAGGGAGGAACTAAATTATTAAAGGCAAATGAACAAAGCATGTCTAACATACTATACATTGTGGAACAATAGAAAGATGTGCCAGTGTGTTCAGTTCTGCTTTACATTCGGCAGTAGACTCTTATATACAAATCATGACATACAACATAACCTTGTATTACCTGCAGTAGCCTGTCAAATGGCTTCAGGCCTCCTATATCTCCAGGTCCATTGGAACGAATGTTCTTCACATATACGCCCTTCTCCAGTAAACCATCAGCTACACTAAATCCAAAATCTTCTCTATCAGAGTCTTTAAATAAAGAGATCTATTAATAAAAAAAAAAAAAAAAATCATAATAATTGATGAGTAAAATATAATAAAATAATTGAATAATCAAACTACATTTAAACCCAGAACTCAATTCTCAGTTTTTAATGGAGTAGGGTATGATTAGCAATCCTGTCAAGATTTCATGGCTTTCTACATCCCCCCCCCCCCCCCCCCCCTGCCGTCCTTCAAGCAGCATCTTTAGGGCGGAGAAAGAGCAGTGTATGCACCTCTCCTGCCCATTGCAATGAATGGGCACTGCTGACAAAGCACCTCAGCACGGGCGCATTTAACCCTTTATTTGGTCGCTAGCGCTGGTTAAAAGTGCCCCGCTAGTGGCCGAATAGCGCCGATAAAATGACGGTAAAGCGCTACTAAAACTAGCAGCGTTTTACCGTCAACGCCCGCCCCAGTGTAAAAGCAGCCTTAATGTTGCATCTCCAGGACAGACTGAATGGAAATCTTCCCAAAGGGACAGAGACAGCAAAAAATAAAATGAGATGGTTTTATGGGTACCTAGTTTTGACAGGTTCTTGCCGCCTAGACAACTCCCCCTCCCTCCCTGCAATTGTTTGGGACATGTCACAGGTCCCAGAAGATTGCCCAGCCACTAAAAAGGCTAGCAGGACTTGCGCATGTGCACCTGGCTGTGAAGCCTCAAGCTGTCACAGCTGGGTGCCCATACTTGCAATGCTGGCGAGGGAGAGAAGCGAGGGTTCAGGCGGCCTCATCGCTGGACTGTGGGACAGATGAGTGTGTTTATTAACGGCTTCCCGACCAGCTGCCACAGTTATACTGTGTGGCTGGTTGGCTCTCCTGCGCAAGCCGTCGTAGCTATACGTTGGCTAGTGGGGTCGGAATAGCAGGCACGCCTGCCTGCACAGCGGGGGGTGCTGATGCTCGTGGCCGATGTTGCGATGACCGCCGGCCACAAGCGATCATGAGCAGGAGACAGAGAACAGGGACGAGTGTGTGTAAACACACTTCCCTGTTCGGTTCTGAGAGGAATGACAGATCGTGTGTTCCTATTAGCTAGGACCCACGATCCGTCACTTCCTCTAGTCAGTCCCCTCCCCATTCAATTAGAATCACCTCCCAGGGAACACAGTTAACCCTTTGATCATCCCCTAGTGTTAACCCCTTCACTGCCAGTGACATTTTTACAGTAATCAATGCATTTTTATAGCATTGATCACTGTATTAATGCCAATGGTTCTCAAAATGTGTCAAAATTGTCCGATGGGTCCGCCATAATGTCGCAGTCAGGATAAAAAAAAAAAAAAAATCACAGATCGCTGCCATTACTAGTAAAAAAAATAATAATAATAAAAATGCTATAAATCTATCCCCTATTTTGTAGACGCTATAACTCTTGCGCAACCCAATCAATATATGCTTATTGCGATTTTTGGGGACATTTATTATAACAAAAAGTATAAAATATTGTGTATTTTTTTCAAAAGTGTAGCCCTTTTTTGTTTATAGCACAAAAAATAAAAACCGCCGAGGCGATCAAATACCACCAAAAGAAAGCTCTATTTGTGGGGAAAAAAAAGGACGTAAATTTTGTTTGGGTGCAACGTCCAACGACCATGCAATTGTCAGTTAAAGCGACGCAGTGCCGAATCGCAAAAAGTGCTTTGGTCAGGAAGGGGGTAAATTCTTCCGATGAGTCATATAAATGAAAAAAATAAAATAAAATTGTCCTCCGGTGTAGATCCAACAGCAATCACGATGAACGCCAGCCGCTGACCCACAAATGGAAAAGAAAAAGAAGACGCTCTGCTCATGACGAAGGCTTCTGCCAAATGACAGCTCTGCCGCCAAAAAAACTAAAGGGCAGGGCCACCTGGAGAGGTCACAGAGTGGTCCGCCCCCTTGTGATGTCACCAACACATCAATGCCACGGTCATCATGCCACGGTCAGTGACATCACTGCATCCTGTATTTACTTACACTACACTTTTTATTTTTACTATGTACCCCATACAGCAACCCCCCCCATGTTGAGGGCATGTGGTTCAGGAGGGGGGGGGGGGCAATTGCTCGCCATCCCCCCTGTGCTGATCTGCTGGGCTGCATGCTCAGATAAGGGTCTGGTATGGATTTAAAAAAAAAATGTTTTTATTCCCGGAAATTCTTTTTATATTCAGCCGTTAGCGGGGAACCCTCCTGACAGCTGAACACTCATCAGTTGTTAATGATGTTGGGGTTACCCACTCCTTAACAACCAGGTTGTTTACTGGTTGTTAAGGATGCCAGCACTGCTGGTTCCTTAACTATTGCATGCTGGGAGAACTAATTATTTAAGCATGCATTTATTTCCTTTACTGAATTGACTAACTCCTGTTGTATGCAGTATTTACTGAGTATTTTTGCTTTATACCAAATAAAGCAATAGTGAATTGACGTTTTCAGGATCGCATGCGGTATTTGGGAAAGCACCTAAAAACTGCATGCGATTTGCTTTTGTGAATGGAGTCCAATGCATCTTATAAACATGCTATATTAAAGGCTAACTTTCATCCCTTTGTCCACTCAAAGCCAACTAAGATATACGTTTATGCCCACCTTAAATATGGTACAGGAACAAGACCAATAATAAGCAGTGTTTAAAAATCTTAGACATATTAAAGCAGATCAGTACAATTCATTTTCCATAAAAAAAGTTTGTGTTTTAGCATAATGGACAGTTTGTTGTAAAATATTGTATTTACATATAAAAAAAAAAAAGAAACAATGACAGTGATGTTACTAACAAAGAATGTCATGTGGTTATTATAGAAAGCTATGGAAAACGTGTACCCAGATGGAAGAGAGCTGCAGAGTGCCTGCATACTGACCTTATGTAACTCCACAGGAGTTGGTGACATAATTTCTTTCATTTCTTGTTTGATTTTTCTCATAGCTACAGATTTTCTGCCCACATCAGATGGTAGCGTGTTGCTGCGGGTGCTCTGGCTGTAATGTGGTCTGACAGAGCTCTTCTCTTGGAAACTTCCTTGGCGACCCAGCTGTCCACGAGGCTGAGCATTGTCATGATTGAGGCTCAATGTGCTGCCAGACATGATGGTTGCCTTCAGCAGAAATATAAATAACAGATCTCATTCCTTCTTTCAGGGTTACATGATTGAAAATACTAAAGAAACTAATCTTATAGCCTGTCATATGTATATAAGCATTGGAGGAATATAGTGCATTTGTAGTTACATGCTCATCTTTATGTCCAAACACTAGAATGAAAGGGCAGGCATAGTCCAGCTCTCTAGATGAGAGCTTCTGACAGCACACTGGTTTTATTAACTCCCACCTCACCGAAAGATTACAGTGGCAGGGGGGTTGGTGGACACCGCAAGATTTTTACTGAAAGCAGAAAAATCAGGACAATGGACACATCATACTGATTCCTCTGTTTTTAGTTTTAGCTAAACTTAGGCTTTAAAACAAGCTCTGAATCAGCGTACAGCAAAATATCCATGTCAGAGAGGGGCATGTTTGTGCTGGGAAGCCAACATGAACACGAGAGCTTCCCACACAGGGCTCTATCCCCTACTTCATTCAACTGTTGGCCTGATGAGAAAATGTATACACTAGTTCCACATCAGGTCTGCCTGATTAACAGTGCATGCCAGGGGGTGGATTAGAAAGCCGATAATGGACTAATTGGCTGCTATGGATACGCCCACTGCTTTGCACTGTCAATCAAAATCAAGATGGACCTGGTTTGGAACCAATCTTCCAGTTCCTCTTTAGCTTCTTCTGACCCCGCTACAAAATTTCTTGGTCAGGCGCCGGTCTGTGTGATGAGTGCAGTGGTTGGGGAGGACATGTACAGAGGAGGCAATGTCCAGTATAGAGACTCCAACCTCAGTGTCACCCTCCGAGTTTCTGACAGGTACATGGATCTGGCACAAGCAGTGACAATTAGGGTGCGAAGACTCAATGTAATTACAAAGAGTGTCTACAACACCCCAACTTCTAAAGTTGCAACCCATACTCATCAGCAAGGTAGATTGTGGTGGAATTCAGAATGAATGACACCACACTACTCCAATGCATGTAATGTTGAAAAAATTGGATTTTAGGCTCCGTTTACACTGCAGCGACATGGGATCCAACCTGCGAGACCCCAAGCATGACATATCAAATTCAATGTTTCCCTATGAGCGCTATCTTAACTGATACTACATAAGTCGCTCCGACTTTGGAAAAGTTCACTGCACTACTTTGGTCCGACTTGGGTGCAGTTTCAACCCTTGTACAGGTTCCTAAAAAGCATCAAAAGTCAGATCAATTTAAGAGGAAGTCGCAGGGCAAAGTCGTACAACTTTGCTGTCGCAGCAGTGTGAACAGAGCTTTAAACTACAACAAAGAAAACAGATTCTAGCTAGTCTTCAACCGCAGTATAGAAAATGACACCTGGTTGGTTATTGTGGACAACGGCCCTGTGCTCTGTCTTTTTTTCTTTTCTGCTCTAGTTTAATAAAATAATGCTTTACATTACAATTCTGTATTGTGCATCTGCCTGGTGGTTCAGAATATATTACTAATTATAACAGAAAGTGACAGGTGTGGATAAAGCATATAATTGAATGACATCTGTAATGAAGAACATGCACAGACTTGTCAAAATTTTAACTAAATAAAAAACTGACAGTATATTTTGTGCCATGTTGCATAATGTCATTGCTGAACGCACTGGGTTGTCAATAATCCTGATTGCATGGAAAATTCATCTTACAGAAATACTGCAAAGATTTTTTTTCTCAGGTAAAAATACTAATGGTTTTAAGAAAAGCTTTATTTGTCATACAAAAAAATGGCAGGAAATAGCAGAGGGCTCTCATAAGAAATTATTGGGACATGTATAAACAGCAAAATGAATGAATACAAACAAATCCCTAAAATCTTTTAAATTTTTCAATCTGTAGCATAAAATAGGGAATCTACAGCAGACACTGTGAATAGGGTTCTATTTGACACCAAGTGAATTATGTTTGTAACTTAGTCTTGTGCAAAATTTTGGGCACCCAAAATCAAAGAACATGTTTTGTAGATTTTTCTCAGTGTACATTAAGTTAAAACAATTTCTACAGAAGACCAATATGACTTGCTCCAAATTGTATTGCACAATTAGTATAGGATGCTTTATTACTCTACGCTATCACAAAATATAGTTTTTAATGACACCTCATGTATATTGCTTTTATTTAGGCATATTGTTTTTAATGGTATAATGATTATGCATAATGTGTCTGCTTAATAAAAAAAATCTGGATTTATGAAAAGGGTTTTTAGATAATACAGACAAGTTATTGTTTTGTGACTTTGTATTTTGAAAAATAAAGAGGATAAAATTATGATTTTACAAATGCTGTATCTATAACGTTTTGAATGATGAGAAATTTGCACATATAAATGTCCCCCACCCATGTTAACTCCTTAAGACTAAACCCTAGATGGAAAGAATGTGTTGTAGAGGAGCATAGTCTGGTGAGAAGTCTCATGCACATGCTCACAATAAAGTAAAAAAAAAAAAAAAAAACTAAGAGGACTGTGGGAAGTAGATGGACCTTGCTAATAATTCCACTCACAGGTGGTAATGTAGCCATAGCCCAACTTGAGCAACACTACTCTCTTGGATCCTTATTTAATAGAAGAAGTCAGATTACCTGATCTGCATACTTGTTCAGGTAAGTGACTTCAAATATCAAAGCCACAAGGTCAGCATGGCATAGTTTTTGCAGCAAAGACATCTGAAAGACCAAAAAATCTCTTGCAGAACATTTTTTCACAAAGAACCTGTGGGAAACTAGCTATCACGGAGGTAGTGGTGCATAGGTCTAGTGTGCAGAGCTTAGGGCTCTACACACTTTGCACAAATTACCTCTACATTGCGCAATAATCAGGAGGAATTCTCAGAAGTCATGAAACATATAACTTAAATAAGTTGGAGGCATTGAATGAAAACTGCTTTAAAATCCAAGGTAGACTTAAAGGTAAAAAGAAAAACCATGAGAAGAAAAAGAAAATGCAATAATTGCTAAGTGTGGGGTGGATCTGTTATGCTTTGCGGTTGTAGGGCAGCCAGGGGCACAGGAAATAATAGGGCTGGTACTGGAAAGAAAGAATTTTACTAATTAATGACATAACCTGGGAGCTGATGTCCTACAGACAGTAAAGAAATGAGGTTGGAAATTTAGAGACTACAGTGATTCAAATTTCCAATTTGGCTACAAACGACTTGATTCAAAGTTTAAAACCCATCTCGGGTTCATTTAAAAGAAAAAACCTTTTAGATAGCATGGGGAATGGTCAGAACCTCCATCAGGTTTTAAATGCCCACTGCCCGTTCTAACATCTGTCACCTAGACATCAGACTGCATTAAAGAGGAACTTTACTGCATCTGCGCACTAAAAACCTAGTTTTTATTATTCAAAGCACACTCCATCATCCATCCCTGTCTCCATGCTTTGTTTTGCTAAGAAATCACAGTACATAGGGGAAGGTGGGGAGACTGCAGTTACACTGTGTGAGAGCTGACTGGCACAACTCCCCTCCACATAGGCAGAGGAACTAAGGAACATGCTGAATAGACAAGCTCAGTGCTCACCTCCCTCTATGCTCCCTCACCGGCAAAAATTTTTTAGTCAACTGTCCTCGGGCCTTTCCGTGCATTTCCGAATGCCGATGTTCGGCTTCGACGCCCCCACCTCAGGCCAAAGGCGGTACTGCATACCACTTTTGGCCTGAATTCTGCTCGTTAACCGCGTTACTTGCAAACCGAGGTTCCACTGTGTGTGTGTGTGTGTGTGTGTGTGTGTGTGTGTGTGTGTGTGTGTGTGTGTGTGTGTGTGTGTGTGTGTGTGTGTGTGTGTGTGTGTGTGTGTGTGTGTATATATATATATACATACATACACACACACACACACACAGTATCTCACAAAATTGAGTACACCCCTCACATTTTTGTAAATATTTTATTCTATCTTTTCATGTGACAACACTGAAGAAATGACACTTTGCTACAATGTAAAGTAATGAGTGCACAGCTTGTATAACCGTGTAAATTTTCTGTCCCCTCAAAATAACTCAACACACAGCTATTAATGTCTAAACCGCTGGCAAAAAAAAAAGTGATTACACCCCTAAGAGAAAATGTCCAAATTGGGCCACCATTATTTTCCAGCACTGCCTTAACCCTCTTGGGCATGAGGTTCACCAGAGCTTCATAGGTTGCGACTGGAGTCCTCTTTCACTCTTCCATGATGACCTCGAGGAGCTGGTGGATGTTAGATGTTAGAGACCTTGCGCTCCTCCACCTTCTATTTGGGGATGTCCCACAGATGCTCAATAGGGTTTAGGTCTGGAGACATGCTTGGCCAGTCCATCACCTTTACCCTCAGCTTCATTAGCAAGGCAGTGTGTTGGAGGTGTGTTTGGGGTCGATCACTGACAGGCCCCCCCCCCCCCACCCCTTCAACCTTTGCAGTAATCCTGGCAGCACTCATACATCTATTTCCCAAAGACAACCTCTGGATATGATGCTGAGCATGTGCACTTTACTTCTTTGGTCAACCATGGCAAGGTCTGTTCTGAGTGAAACCTGTCCTGGTAAACTGCTGTATGGTCTTGGCCAATGTGCAGTTTCAGGGTCTTGGCAATCTTCTTATAGCCTAGGCCAGTGATGGCAAACCTTGGCACCCCAGATGTTTTGGAACTACATTTCCCATGATGCTAATGCACTCTGCAGTGTAGTTGAGCATCATGGGAAATGTAGTTCCAGAACATCTGTGTTCGCCATCACTGGCCTAGGCCATCTTTATGTAGAGCAACAATTCTTATTTTCAGATCCTCAGAGAGTTCTTTGCCATGAGGTGCCATGTTGAACTTCCAGTGACTAGTATGAGAGAGTGAGAGCGATAACATCAAATTTAACACACCTGCTCCTCATTCACACCTGAGACCTTGTAACACTGAGTCACATGACACCGGGGAGGGAAAATGACTAATTGGGCCCAATTTGGACATTTTTAATTAGGGGTGTACTCACTCTTGTTGCCAGCGGTTTAGACATTAATGGCTGTGTGTTAAGTTATTTTGAAAGGACAGCAAATTTACTCTGTTATACAAGCTGTACACTCACTACTTTACTTTTGTAGCAAAGTGTAATTTCTTCAGTGTTGTCACATGAAAAGATATAAAATATTTACAAAAATGTGAGGGGTGTACTCACTTTTGTGAGATGCTGTATATATATATATATATATATATATATATATACATATATATACATACACACATATAAATATAAATATATATATATATATATAACACACACAACACATATAGCTATTAAAAAAAAGTGGAATACCCGTGGTATGTTAATATAGTGTTGTAAATAAGCTGTAAATGTAAAATAACCAATACCCAGGACACCATTGGCTCAGTGACACACCAAGGTCCCCTCCATCCTAGGACAAGCATGACCCTATGGACATTCTATACCTGTGGATAGAAAATTGGCTGTTTTGGGATGGCAGCTGGGAAGTTTTAATTTCAATCACTTTATGCGTTTTTGCAGCTTAAATATTAAAAATCCAAAGTTGAATCCTAAACATACAGTTAAAGTAAGTATAGTTCTAAACTAAAAACTTACACTGAAAAAAATCTTAAAAATAGAACACAAAATTTGATAGCTGGATATCTGAAATTTGAAATGCAATACTCTGTTATGCTTTATTGGGGAAATGTGCATTACAATTTGTAAAAACATATTATGTATTCCCTGCAGAATTTGAATTACCTCTGCCTCACTGAGAATATCATTTGAGCAGTGCGGGTCCAGATTTTGGCATAAGACTATACCTTTCCTCAATCAGAAGCAAAATTTTTGTATTTTTAGGCATTAAAAGCATGTCTAGCAAGCAGCACCACATTCACAGAGTCCCAGTCCCAAGGCATTAAATAGGATTCAATGCAAGTACACCATTGTTACAATTGTTTCACTGATCGTGCCCATCATGTACCTTTGCTTAAGTGCTGTATGTAAAACATAATTTGGATTTTCTATTTGATTTACAGTATTACTCCATTTATACATGTCCCATTCATCAGGCATATGCAGTTGATATAGGAAGAACCAAAGGCTTTTCAGATTCACTCAACACACAAGCAGAGAAGATACTTTTCTGAAAGATTAACATGCTATCAGCCAGCACACAGAGCAGCCTTTTAAAAACAGGCAAATATTCTGGTGATGGGATGTATGGGAACATACAAGATGTTCTGGTAACTGTGGGGGAGCTGGCATATTTATATGCTTGGCATTAGACGCCATTGATGGGAGGTTCTTTTAACTTGTGCAAGGATGAAAACTCTTGCAATCAGGTTTTTATGATATCACTGCTGATGATAACATTGTACTGCTGCAAAACCTATCACATATAATCCCCCCTCCCAGGTGTAACAATTTGGCCTAAAAAATACTTGATTGCAGATTTGTTTACATGAACAATGCTTGTGGCTGAAGCTGCTTCCCTACCACTCTCCTTAAATAAACGTTGGTGTTCCTTTTTAATATGCTTTTTCAAGGCTAACAAAAATAATTCAAAGCAGTGTCCACAGGTGAGGTTGCTTTATTCAGAGTAGTATGGGTGCCTCCCCAAGATAAATATATGGCCCTGAGGCTGGAACATAGCTGCTTTCAATGGATGTTGCATGAAATAACCAGGAATCTAGCTAAATTAATTTAGCAGGTTATACACAACTAAATCTAAATGATCATTTGATGTTCAATCCAAATGTTCCCATCACAGAAGGCATGCGGAATAATCACTTTCAAGTACATGGCCAGGTGTGAAATATCTAATTGTCCTGTGCATAAGTACCTTTATAGCTCTGAAAACAAACCTGTCACATTGGGGTTGATTTACTAAAGGAAAATAGGCTGTTCACTTTGCAAGGGAATTTTCCCCAGAGCTTAGTGACTGTGGAGAAATTTCACTTGGCAAAGAATATCCAGTCACATACAAGGGGAGAAAAAAAAAACAGCATTACTCTTTTGTTCATTAAAGGACACAGCCAAATCATTAAGTGGATGGGTTTGATGCTGCCACCTGCAGGAGCAGGACGACAGGTGCAGACAAAAAACAAACTAACCACACCCTAGGGGTGGCCCTCTTCTGGAGGCGAAAGCCCTCCATCTAAAAGACACAGATTTGTTTTCTGCCAAGCACTCTATTTGGAAGACCGACTCATTCATCGCCCCAGAGGGTCCTTGCAAGGGATAGGCAGCATTGTCCTCCACCTTTTCTCAGTGGATTAGACAGACAGTAATCCAGGCTTATGCCTTGGCTAGCAAGGAACCCCCATTTCCTGTTACGGCTCATTCGGCCTGGGCACACAGTGCTTCCTGCACCATTCTGCTTCTGTTGCTCGAGTTTGCAAGGTGGCTGCCCACACTTGTATAAAATTCTACAAAGTTGATGTGGCTGCCTCAGCGGATGCCAGTATTGGTTATAAAGTTCTGCATGTGGCAGTTTATGTTCTGCTGGGTGTGGTTTCTTGTTTGGTCCATTAGTTATAAGCTCACTCTTGTTATAACTGGCAGAGCTTAGGATGTCTTATTCTAATGATTTGGTTTCCCTAACTATAAAACCTTATTTCTGAGTTCACTGAAGGATACAGCACTCACCTAATTTTTGGCTCACCCAATTTCAGGCTGCCTCTAATGTATGTTTTATTTATTTTGTCTGAACCTACCATCCTGCTCCAGGTGTCGATATCAAACTCATTTGTCTAATGATTTGGCTGTGTCCTTCAATGAACTCAGGGAAACGGATTTTAGGGTGAGTACAAAAGTCCCTCAGCAGAGCTTCATCTCATTCACTATGCTCTGGGGAGAATTCCACCGCAAAGTGCAACTTCCCTTGCATAGTGAACACTATTTGCTTTTAGTTAATCAACCCAGTTGTTTCATAAACTAAACTGACAGCACAGATGAATAGCAGGCACCCTCCCACCACAACACACTGATTGGATGCTGGTTTTCCAGCAAACTCATTCGACAGAAGCTGTTTGTAAGAGCAGCTTCTGTAGAGCAAACAGCTGTATACATGGGCCGAAAGTCAGTCGGAACCTGCCGAACTGAATGTTTTTTGGCCAATCTTTGGCCTGTGTGTACCCAGCTTTAGACTTTTCAGAGAACCAACAAGGTATGTAAACCAAAGATAAGATAGGGAATAAAGGTGTGTCATCTGTGCTTTCCCTTTTACTGGATATGTAATATACAGATGGGATAATGGAAGCATTGTTCAGCTTTCCTAATGCTAAGACCAGGATCCTTTAAAAATTGACAGTTAGAGATGTACCCTTTATGGAATGTGTATGTGTTTGAAAAGAATGTATGCATATAAATAAAAAAATATAAAAAACATCAGTTTTACAAACTTGTAAAACTAGAAAATAGGAAATTGTTAAAACTATTAGACTTCCTAGACTTTTAAGAAGGCTAGTGTACATATTTAATTTACAATAGAAAGGGTCAGTTTTTAATTTAAATAATGATAAGAGTATGCAGTAACAAGCTATGTATCTACATGCTGTATAAACTTGCATACATTGTACTCTAGCTGTAACAAGCAGGCAGGTAAATCAACACACAAAAAGCAACACAAAGGGATTGTATACCAAAAGTATCATGTTCTTAGAACATTTATCAGGTTTTTCCTGTAAAGATAACAAAATGTAATTACCAAAAAGAAACAAGAAAACGATTGGCATTCTGTTTATCAGTGTAAAAATATTACCTCTAGTTCTCTGAGAATTCCTGACTGGCCACAAGTTTCTAGATCCTCCAGTGCCTGAGACCAGAAATTTTCCTCTCGGTCAGCTTCAGGGTCCTCTGGGCCTCCAGGAAACCTGCCACAGAATAGGTTTAAGGGAATGTATGGTGTTTCTGTATAGCTTCCCTTGATTTATTGTGCTCAGGACACAAAACAATAAATTTTCCCCCTTTCTGGCTCCTGTCTTGGCTTTTCTGTAAATAACCAATGCTGGTAACAGACCACAATAGTAAGAGCTCAAACTGAACAAATCAGAAGCAAGCCAAACACTTCTGTTCTGCACATATGGCAAAATCTGGATTTTCAGTTCAAGAAAAGGTGAGCAGGCAATGAGAGACTGTCAATTTAAGGGTCTGTTGACATTAAGTGCTATGAGATGGCACTGGGCAGATTAGCCCATTCCAACAGCAAGATAAGGCAAAATGCCTTTTCTACTATCAGGGCAGTTCACACTACCCCGCTGTGGGGGTGTGCACTGAAAAAAAACATGGAAGGCAGCGTTTTTTTTTTATCACAGTGTGGAGCAACAAAGTCCACCATCTCTCGCTAGTATACAGCTAGTAAAACTTTAAGAAATGTCAGTGGTGGCCAGATTCATCCAATGCCATTGGTGTTAGAGAAGAACAACAGCACTGAGTACTGAAGAACACCACCACTGACTTCAGATCATTGCGTATTCTAGGCACATACAGCCAGATCAGGTCATTTCTATGACCATTGTAAGGAAAACACCATCATTTTCCAGTATGAAAACTGCTACATGACCACCTAAGATCATTTTTTAGAGGCACAGGGACACAAGGAACCAGTAATTAATTTGGCAGAATTTACCCCATGACACATTTAAACTCAGAAAAGCAGAATACTACAGGCAGACTCCTGGGTCTAACTTGTTTGGATTATCTAATTATCATTGTTTCAAGCTGCAGACATCCTAGAATGAGGCTGTATTACTTACCCACAGGCTGCAGGCCTGTCCCACTCATCATCACTAAGCCCTGTGTCCTGGAAGTGATTATTAGCTGGTCTACTTAAAGGAGACAGACTGCCCTTCTGCTTGGGGCTCCTCCATTCAAATGCATTGAAACTGAATCCCGACGCTTGAAAGTTTGGACCTAGAAATTAACATAAAAATTTTGAAAAAAAACAGAGCTCTCTTTCAAGACTACTACTTCGGCACTTTTCCATAACGTTTCAATTCACCTATACAATTTAGACTAGGACTTCATACAGTTTTCCCATGATTGCTGAGCTAGACTGACATTCAGTGTATTACCAAAAGAACAGAGTATTCAGAAGAATCTCATCATCCTAGCTACCAGCACAGATGGCTAGGATGATGCACAAAGTACGACACACCAAGCTACAAGCAGATCAGGAATCAGAGTGAAATAATAATTCTAGCCGATTGCTATGGGTTACTGTGTTGGGAATTAAAAAAAAAAAAAAAAAACGATCTAAGAAAGAAGAGTCTCATAAACAAAGGAAAAACAGAACATTTTTTTTTTCTTCAGACTATAATCCTGTCAAGCTAGATGGAGTAATTCCAAAACCAGGATGTCTTTTTGTGAGATGGACTGTGCTGCATTTCTTGACAAGCAAGGTTACCATTAATCAGGGACATAATAAACTGATGCCGCTTCCAGCATCTAGCCATCAGTCTACTGTGGCAACTTTTCTTTTAGAATGAAGTGACATTTCAGCTCTGCAGAACAATTTCACCAATGGTGTAATTTATCTAAGATGATATATGAGATAAGCTTAGCTATTTATGTTATTTACCTTGGCTTCCAAAAGCTGTGTCCACAGCAGAGCCATCCCAGGACTCCACTGCGCTATCCACACTTGGCACTGTGGTAGAGTAAATATCAGAGAGGTTGCTGGATTTCTGAGTGACAGGCGTGTCATCGTCAGCGTCACACAGCTCACTTACTCTGCTTGGTGATGCAAATGCATTTGGACTTGTTGCTTAAAGACAAAAAATTCATATAGACATGATGAGTAAAAGCTACACAACCAGTGCCTATTTCTGTAGCAGAGAAAAACACCACTGAGATAAAAACTAAGGAGTTGATTTACTAAAGGCAAATACAAGTGCACTTGGAAGTGCAATCGCTGTAGATCTGAGGGGGAAGATCTGAAATGAGGAGAAGCTCAGCTGATTTCTATCATCCAATCATATATAAACAAAAATGCTGTTTTTTATTTTCCTTGCATGCCCCCCTCAGATCTACAGCGACTGCACTTCCAAGTGCACATGCAGTGCAAAGTGGATTTGCCTTTAGTACCCCTAAGTGTTTCAGCTGATTTGTTCAGGAATTAATCCATATAATTGTTTATAAAGAAAAATAATGTTTTTTGAATGCATGGTCAGTGGTCACACTAATCATATTTCCTTAAATGTAATACTGTTTAACAAACATTAACTAGATTGCCCAAAAATAAACAAGTATTAAACCAATTTATGCATTCTGTCTCTCTGAATAAACCATTGTTTAACTACTTCCTGCCAACAATCTGCTTATTAACAATTATTAACACTATGGGGGTTATTTACGAAAGGAAAATCCGCTTTGCACTACATTACATCAGCATGGGTGTAGTGTTAGGCCCCTGCACACTGCCTGCAGCTCTGTTGCCCGTACCTCTGTACCGGCTGTCATTGCAGAGCTGTAGGTAGTGTGAATGAACTATGGGCATGCTGATTGGCGTGGCTGCAGTTCATTCAAACTACAAGTACGTCTGCCGTGGTGGCTGACGATACTTGCAGTTTATTAATTCACAGAAAACTGTGAATGAATGACATGGCTGTATGGGTCAAGCCCCGCATAGCTATGCTACTTTTAAAAAGTGACAGTGGGTGTGGGGAAAGGAACTTCTGCCCTCTGTCACAGGGAGGGTGGGATTGGGAGAAGTAGGTGCAGGAAGCTGGAATATGTTACATGTTCCACCCAAAAAACAGATGGAACATGTGACATATTCCAAAGGTGAACTTATCCTTTAAGAAATGCTTATAAACCTGCTATGGCAGAAAGACAAAACAGACCATTCTTATTTCAGATGCTGTGATAAATACCAAAAAGGCTTTTAATGCCCATATTAAACAGTAAATCAACTTACCATCATTCTGCTTCTTGATTTTTAAAGTGACAGTCTCCCCCGCCATTTGTAATAAATGAATGGCTTCACTCAAAGGTTTGCCTTTTAGACTGTTACTATTTATGGCTAGTATCCGATCCCCTATATGGATTGCTCCTGTCCTAAAATCAGAAAAAATACAAAATGTGCTAAATTCAAATCTTGACAAATTTTCCTTAGGTTTGAGTAGACAGCAGAGGGGTTTGATCACTTGCTGAGCCTTTACTGCTTTAAACAACCTTGGCAGGAATATCTTCCAGCAAGTGTAATCATACTATGTTAAGATTAGTGCAAACTAAAACTCTTAGCCCATCTTTGGATTGCATCCTACATATATTCCTATGGAGAATTTGCATGCATTATGGGGTCAGTGGCCCTCTAATGGATCCTCCCAAGGAATATATAGAGACCACGTCAGAAAAAAAAAAAAAAAAAAAACACCTGGAACTTTAGCTCAAAGCAGAGCCCTGGGATCCCAAGGAATTTGGGATTGGGGGATCCATCATGAGGATGGACCATACAAAGGAGCCAGCAGCAGAGCACTTCACCTCACTCCAACAAAAAATGCTCTGCTTAAAACAAAGGTCATTTACAACACTAATTCTAAAGGTTTGTATGACAAATAAACATAAACAGGGAATATTTCATTTGATAGTTTACGCTTCTTTGATGCATAAGATGAGTACCGTTCTCAAGGATAATATTTGGTATTCTGTCTAGCACTAGAGAAATTATTGGCTGGAGCCTCTTCATATAAGAGCTCTTTAATTAAGTCATTACTACCAGCAGGTAAGCACATTAAATTAGCTTGTGATAATCATAGCTCATCGGCTCTGTACAAATAGCCCTACGAAAGATATAAATAAAATAAAAAGCTTCATCTTTATGCAAAGAAAGCAGACAACAGCTTTGGCCAATTCTGTGTCATCTATAAAGAATGTCATAAGCATCTATTTGTGAGACATTTTAAGGACGCTGTAGAATCTGCTTTAATGGCTACTGATTGTTACATGTATCTATACAAAGTCACCATATTTTGAAGCCCTTTATAGCACAGTAAGCATTCACAGTTTCTATTCAGTACAGCTTAAACCTGTATGCCACTTGGTCATACAAGCACATACGACCATTAAATGACTACCCACAATCAACAAGGCTGAGGGCCTTTTGGGATGAATGTAGCAATGTCAGCAGATACCACCAGCCAACAAAATTCCAGGGAAATGCCCTTTCATGAGCATGTCAATGTTCTCATCCTCCCCTGAAAATATTTTTTTTTCTCATCCTAAGACCCCTTTCACACCAAGGGCGTTTTGCAGGCGCTATAGCGTTAGAAATAGCGCCTGCAATCCACCCTAAAACAGCTGCACCATTGTCTCCAGTGTGAAAGCCGGAGGGCTTTTGACACTGGAGCGGTGCGCTGGCAGGACGTCAGAAAAAGTCCTGCCAGCAGCTTCTTTGGTGCGGTGAAGGAGCGGTGTGTTTACTGCTCCTCCACCGCTGCTCCCCATTGAAATCAATGGGGCAGCGCTGTAACACCGCCGGCAAAACACCGCTACAGCGGCGTATTGCGGGGGGGTTTAACCCCTTCTCGGCCGCTAGCAGGGGGGTAAAAGCGCCCCGCTAGCGGCCAAAATGCCGCAAATCCGACGGTAAAACACCGCTAAAAATAGCGGCGTTTTACCGCTGACGCTATTGGCGGCGTGGTGTGAAAGGGGTCTAAATGAATACTCGACAACAGCTGAATCACTCAGCTATGTATGAATACAATCTAATGTTTATGGTCAGTTTTAGGGAAATTAACAGAAATGCATCTTGAAGCAGATCAGAACATTAATGAATGTATGCCATCCTAACGCCTCGTACACACAATCGGACTTTCGGACAACAAAACCGTGGATTGTTGTTCGAAGGATGTTGGCTCCAACTTGTCTTGCATACACACAGTCACAAATGTTGGCCAACAATTACGAACGTAGTGACGTACGTAATATCTCCATTACGAACGCTAGTTTTATCTCTGGCTCGTACTTGATTCTGAGCATGTGTGGACTTTTGTCTGACGGACTTGTGTACACACAATCGGAAAGTCCGACAACAACATTTGTTGGCGAAAAATTTGAGAACCTGCTAGCCAACATTTGTTGGCAGAAAGTCCGACAACAAATGTTCGATGGAGCATACACATGGTCAGACTTTCCGCCAACAAGCTCACATCCAACATTTGTTGTCAGAAAATCCGATCGTGTGTACGGGGGCATTACAGTATAATCTATAACTCATTCTTAGCACAGTAATGTGAGTAAATGTGTAAAAATAATACCTCTATTCTGCCTCAAACAAGTTCTGAGCTTGGCCATATAAAGAGTTTGGCCTCACCCAATCCAGGTTCATAGATCCAACTCAGGATTCTGAACATACAAAATTAATAAGGGAGGCTAGTCATGTGATGCTGGTCAGCAATTTCCTCCCCCCCTAGCTCTATACAAAGGTTTCCATGTATTCCTTACAGCCAAAGAAAGGTTTAAAAGCGCCTGTGTTGCGGTGCTGCCAAAACGCTTTGCAGACGCTTCGGCAGTGCTGTCCATTCATTTCAATGGGCAGGGCGTATTGGGAGCGGTGTATACACCACTCCCAAACCGCCCCACAGATGCTGCTTGCAGGACTTTTTTTCACGTCCTGCAAGCGCACCGCCCCAGAGTGAAAGTACTCAGGCTTTCACAATGAAGAGGCATGAGAGGCGCTTTTCAGGTGCTATCTTTAGCTCTATAATGCCTGAAAAGCGCCTCAGTGTGAAAAGGGTCTTAGAGATGGAATGTATGTGGCAGCTCCAAAATATAATTTCAGATGGAATCTAAGGGCCAGACAGGTATGCATTGCCAGTAACAAAAAAACTGGCCACCGCCCACACCCATAACTGGCCTTCACAGTAAGGAGCACATGGAGGGCATATACATGTAAGACAAAAAACAATTCCATAGCTCAACTCACCAACCATTCTGCTGACCAACCAAATTTACCTGTCTAACCATCTGTTAAAAGCAGGGGTTTAGTTAGCACACATTTGCTATGTTTGCAAATGTGTGCTAACTAAACCCCTGCTTTTAACAGATGGTTAGGTAAATTTGGTTGGTCAGCAGAATGGTTGGTGAGTTGAGCTATGGAATTGTTTTTTGTCTTACATGTATATGCCCTCCATGTGCTCCTTACTGTGAAGGCCAGTTATGGGTGTGGGCGGTGGCCAGTTTTTTTGTTACTGTCCGTATACCTGGGACAGGGACACACTGGGCGCCTTTGCTGCCATTGTGCTCTTGCTGGGTGTCCAGTGTGTGCTCCTGTCCCTTTAAGGGGGCATAGGCAGCCTCCAGGCTCACCTGTCCCACATCTATCCATTCCATGCATGTGCTTCCATTTTGGAGACACTTATAAATTTGTAGTGTTAGGACTGCAAGCAAATTTAGACAGGTAAATTTGGTTGGTCAGCAGACTGGTTGGTGAGTTGAGCTATGGAATTGTTTTTTGTCTTACAGGTATGCATTGCCATCTAGTGTTTTTGTGTGATCCTCTTCAACCAATCCGAGTGTTTTTTCTTGAGTGTGAGATAGCACTGGAGCACCTGGAAGGAGCCCACACAAACATGAGCAAGAAAAAGAATAACCCATACAGATACTGCTCTGGTCAGGTTTGAACTTGGTAAACAACTGTGTAATCTTCTTTAAATAATTTTGCAGTAAGCATGCTGGAGAAAGCACTTACCGCTCTGCCAGTCCACCTTTAGTAAGGCTTGAGATGATAATAGGATCAAAAGGCTCTTCGGTGCCAGAAATGGTAATTCCCAAAGGCCCTCCGTACCTCTTCAGTTCCACAGTATAAATGATATATCCAGAGCTTTCCTGTTCATCTACAAGTATAAAGATGGTGCCTTGGTATCAATGCAGAGATCATCCTTAATTAAATGCAGACACTTAGGAGATTAACTGCATTGCATCTTTATTAGTCAATGTGGCATGACAGTGCATGGCTGCCAGACATTTAGGATTACTGGGGCGAAGCATATTTTCCACACCAGAGAATCTGGCAACCATTTAGTCATTAGGTTGCTGACTTTTTTATTTGTAGATAAGCAATAAAAGAAATATGCATTTAACTCTTGTATTTAATATCCTATGAAATGCTTGCTAAAAAGGAACAATCTCTCTGTGACCTTCATGGATATGTGAATGAATGCAATCTTAAGTTGCATGCCTTAAAACAGAAATGACAGAAATTAAAAAAAGGAAAGATCACAACAGTCACTACTGCTGCTAATAAAAAGCTTGTTAACATTTACAAAATTAAAATTTTCTTAATTATTTAAAGTACAACTAAAGGCTCCTGTATGACAGTCTAAACAAGTACCAAAACCAAGTAACTATGCAAGTAAACAAAAACTTTATTTCTCAAATACCTTTTATTGGATTTTAAATGTTAAAACACGTACAACATACAATTATTTTTGTATAGATACAGTGTTACATTAAATTAATTCAGATCTTCAGTGTTAGTTAATATCGCTTCTACTCGTTTTCCATTGCAGATAGTATATTTCAGCGTTCAATATACACAATTTAGGTATTTAGACCTTATCTCTGAAGTCATATATGAGTACTTTATGGCATTTACTTCTTTCTTTTAAGAGAAACAACCTATAACCTAATACCGTACTCATCTCAAGGTTTGTATACATTGAGGCATAGAGATGCATGTTACTATTTTGTATCTGGTTCAACTTGTAACATTGTAGCATTACAGTCACAATTTCTTCTTCAGTCACTACAGGGTTTTGACAGTAGTTTTATTGGAGTAGTAGTTGTGAGATAATGGACAGAGTGGTCAGTTCATGTACGGATAGCCATGAATCCCATAGTTTAATAAATAGGGGTGCAACGGATCGTCACTGATCCGTGATTCAAAGGGGTCAAACTTCTGCCTTGGCCTTAGGAAAGGCCACGGCTTCAGCCTAGCTCCGGAGCGGCGGCCATCTTGGTACACCCAGTGGCCGTTTACAATGTGATCGCTCCGTCAAATGACGGAGCGATCACTTGTTCCTCTCTCCCCTCTGTGTACTGATCTGTACAGTAGAGGGGAGAGAGATCAGATGGCAGTGGGCTGGATCTGTAGTGCCCACAGCACTGCTCTGTGACAATTGCAGTCACATCCATCCATGCTCAGCCAATACCCAGCCAATACCCAGCCAATACCCAGCCAATACCCAGCCAATACCCAGCCAATACCAGCCAATACTCAGCCAATACTCAGCCAATACTCAGCCAATACTCAGCCAATACTCAGCCAATACTCAGCCAATACTCAGCCAATACTCAGCCAATACTCAGCCAATACTCAGCCAATACTACAGTGGGGGAGAGTGTGGATATTACAGTGGGGGAGAGTGTGGATACTACAGTGGGGGAGAGTGTGGATATTACAGTGGGGGAGAGTGTGGATACTACAGTGGGGGAGAGTGTGGATACTACAGTGGGGGAGAGTGTGGATATTTTCACAGATTTTTTTAAATTCAATTATTATTTGCGGATCCGAAAAATGATCCGATCCGTGACTCTGATCCGAGGAACGACCCGATCCGTGAGTTTTTTGATCCGTTGCACCCCTATTAATAAATATATTCGGACATTCCCTATGTTGAAAGATCAGCTTTTCCCTGGGTAAGATGGAACCAATTTGATGTTGCCATTCTTCAAAGGTAGGGGGATTGGGGATAAACACTTCTCGGGTTATCAGCTTGGGGATTAGACTAGAAATAGAAGTCTAGTAACGGGCTAGGATTTCTGGGAGCCATGACTATCTATTGCTGCCAGTATGGATGCTAGTGTTGTCCTATAGGATTTTTTATGGTATCTACAACTGATTGCCAGTACCGATACAACTTAGGGCACTTCAGTAGCATGTGTAATAGTTTACCTGGAGCACTTTAATACTATTTAATACAATTTGGAGTGTCACCTTGATGCCATTGTGCTTTTGTGGGGTGCAATATACCCTATATATTATAAATTACATTAGTCTCTGTGTAACAAGGACACTATTTCTAGGGCTCTTTGCCAGGTTTCTTGTGCAATGATGTCTATGGCGTTATGTGCCAGCTTTCCAATTAAAGGAATATGTGTAGATGAAAAATGTTGGTATTAAACTTGCATAGTAAGAACATGTAATAAAATCTTTCATTACTGTCCCTCACTGAGCCAAATCCTCCCTAATTTGTTTCTCGCATGTTCCCCCTCCCAGACAGTGACCATGCTAATAACCACAACCCCAGCAACATCTTTTTACCACTGTGAAACAAAAAAGAGATAAAGAGAACTAAAGACCTTAAGTACCTTGGGCCAAGGCATCCTGTCCCACTGGGCCCATGGTGTTTGAAACCACCCCCAATTCAGTTGACAGTTTGGCAACTGTGCCCCTGTCCATGTTAAGTGCTTCAACCAAACTATATTAAGGATGGTGGCTTATTAGTTTCTCAGCTAAAAGAGAAGGCCACCCCAACTATATCAGGGTTCTTTAACCATTTCAATACTGGATACTTTAACCCCCTTCCTGCCAAGGCCAGTTTTCAGTGCTGTCAGTCTGAATGACAATTACTCAGGCATGCAACACTGTACCCAAAGAAAATTTTTATTTTTTCGAGACAATCAGAGCTTTCTTTTGGTGGTAATTACATTGCTTACAATTACACTCCATAACACATTCTTCTATGCCTCCCTAGTATGGGGATACCACATGTCAGACTTTTCACAGCCTAGCTACATAGAGGGACCCAAAAGCTTTCAAGGAGCTTAAATCATACATCTAATTTCCTGACTATCACACCTTTGGAGCCCACAAAATTACCCCATTTTAGAAAGTAAACACTCCAAGGTGTTTGATGAAAGGCATGGCGAGTCTTTTGAAAATGTATTTTTTTTGCCACAATTTTTTGAAAAATGCAGGAAAGAAAATTAAAATGTATGTTTTTTTTTTTTTTTTTTTTTTTACACAAAGTTGTCAATTTAAAAGATATTTCTAACACACATTATAGACTTACAGAATTACAACCCAAAACACATTCTGCTACTTCTCTTGAGTGTGGTGATATCACGTGTGAGTGTGTGTGTGTGCATGTTAGTAGTTGTTTGTACACCAAGTACAGCCGGGAAATAATAGTGCATATTTTACTTTGTTTTATCCTGCCTAAAACACACCGACACCTATTAAAAAAAAAAAAATCCTGTCCAAAAAAAAAAAATTACTGACACTGACCCTGACCTTTGATCGAAACACTAACCCTGGCACCTACCCATGACAATCCTTGATCTAGGTATTTTTTTATTATTACTATTTTGTTTTGTTTTCTCTCTGCAAGGAAATCGAGAGATACAATGCATCTCTCTCTCTTCTCCATTCACTAAAAGAGAAAACATGGCTCATTACTGTGGTAGCCAATCAGAGGCTTTCACAGCGATCAGGTGACCCCAAATTGGGAGTTCCAGGTCCCGACCGTTTGTATGGGGACCGGGGCTCTCGTGAGACCCTGGTCTCTGTGATGGAAGTGCGCTGTGTGGCAAATATGTGGCCCCACAGAAAAAAGCCCAGTCTAGTGGAGCTGCAAATTTGTGTGAGGTCGACGTCAAGGGGTTACTGACATGTTAACAGTGTGATGTTTGAATTAACCTTGTGAAGTGACATTATTTCGGCAGGTACTGTATCTCAGTGAGAGGATCAGATATCTTGTATATGTCCCATACTTTGAAACCCTAATGCCGCGTACACACGAAGGGACTATCCCGCGGGATTGTCTGCTGGACTCGAGTCCGCCGGACAATCCCCTCGTGTGTGGGCGCCGGCGGACTTTTTGGCGCCAAGAGTCCAGCGGTCTAGGTTTTAAGTTTTGTTTTAAAATTATCCGCTGGACTTGGCAGTCCGACGGACAATCCCGCCGTTAGTAGGCTAGTCCGCCGGACTTTTGAAATGAACGGACTTGCCGATCATCGGAAAGTCCGTTCATTTAGCACGTGACTTCAGGTAGACGGAGCTAGCGAAGGCAGTGAATGCCGCCGCGCTAGCCCCGTCACCTGGCATGGATTTAAAGGGAATCCCCACGGCGAAAAAACGGCGTCGGGGTCCCCCCAGATCCTTCTCAGACCCTTATCCGAGCACGCAGCCCGGCAGGCCAGGAAAGGGGTGGGGACGAGCGAGCGCCCCCCCTCCTGAGCCATACCAGGCCGCGTGCCCTCAACATGGGGGGTGCCCTGGGGAAAGGGGGGCCGTGCGGCCCCCCCACCCCAAAGCACCTTGTCCCCATGTTGATGACGACAAGGGCCTCTTCCCGACAACCCTGGCCGTTGGTTGTCGGGTTCTGCGGGCGGGGGGCTTATCGGAATCTGGGAGCCCCCTTTTATAAGGGGGCCGCAGATCCTGGCCCCCCACCCTATGTGAATGAGTATGGGGTACGATGTACCCCTACCCATTCACCTAAGGTGTAAAATGTAAAGAAAAAAAACACACAATTTTGAAAAAATATTTTATTGCACTGCTCCGGGGGTCTTCTTCCGTCTTGGGGGGTCTTCTCGCCTGACTCCTTATATAGGGACAAGGGGACAGGGTCACATGCTCATGTCACATGGTGACCCCGCCCCCTTGTGATGTCACAGAGCACGTGACCCTGTCCCCTTGTCCCTATATAAGTCCCAGCACAGCGCGGCTCTGGCATTCCGGCCAGAGACAGCGACGGGTCAACTTCGAAAGAAGAAGAAGAAGAAGAAGAAGAAAGAAGAAGAAGAAGAAGAAGAAGAAGAAGAAGAAGGCGGCGCCGGCGGCGTGGAAAACGACGACCGCGGCAAGAACAGAAGACATGGAAGACCCCCGAAGGCGGATCGAGCCCCCCAGACGACGGCGTCGACGACGAAGAAGGTAGCCGGCCTCCTCTGCTCGGTAAAAGAGCTAGGTAAATGGCGGAGGAGTCCGGCGAGAAGACCCCCCAAGACGGAAGAAGACCCCCGGAGCAGTGCAATAAAATATTTTTTCAAAATTGTGTTTTTTTTCTTTACATTTTACACCTTAGGTGAATGGGTAGGGGTACATCGTACCCCATACTCATTCACATAGGGTGGGGGGCCGGGATCTGGGGGCCCCCTTATAAAAGGGGGCTCCCAGATTCCGATAAGCCCCCCGCCCGCAGACCCCGACAACCAACGGCCAGGGTTGTCGGGAAGAGGCCCTTGTCCTCATCAACATGGGGACAAGGTGCTTTGGGGTGGGGGGGCCGCACGGCCCCCCTTTCCCCAGG
>CM053029.1:385351501-385364001 GCA_028564925.1 Lithobates sylvaticus
ACTTGCAGTGGGGCTCAAAGAGCTAAATGCTTATTTATGCCTAGGGTACCAGTAAAAAGGACTTTTACTTACCTACCCACTTGCTCCTGAAGGCAACCTCAGTGCTACAAGGCTGGAGGCTGCAGTACCTTATCTAAGGAGTAGTCACAGGTACTCTAAAGTAATCTAGTACAATGCAGAGCTAATAGCCCTGCATTGTATGTGAGGTTGCTGAGGGCTTCCCCACAAGCCAAAGTGTCAAGGAGAAGAGCTGAGAGACAGCTGTCAAAGCAGCAAGGGATACGGTAAGTTAAAGTCCTTGTTACTGGTACCCTAGGCCAGCCCTCAAAATTTTCACTTGCCTGCTCACATCTGGTGAGTGGTAATTAGCTGAGGGAGAGCGTGGAGCCGCATCAGATTTGCGGGCACTGCTAGCAGGCGGGGTTGAATGGGAGCCAATTCTCCCAGCGATTGGCCAGGAAACTGTGGGGAAGGGAGAAGGGAGAGGAGAGGAAGAGGAGAGTCGGCCGGATAACACAGAGGGGAACTCCGCTGTCAAAGTCCTGCCTCCTGGACTGGCTCCTATGATAAACAGCACACTGGTCCAATTCCGGGAAATTGAAGTAGTGCGACGCCTATCACAGGAGCCGGTTCAGTGGCGGGACTTTGACAGCGGCCGGTGTTTCCGATCCAAGCTGTGTCCCAAAAGGAGTTCCCCTTCTCTGTGTGATCCGGCCGGCTTTCCTCTACCTTTCATTCCCCACAGTTTCCTGGCTGATCGCTGGGAGGAGAATCAGTTCCCATGAGGCTGCATTGATGGGTACTGATAGGCTGCATTGATGAGCGGCATTTATGGGCACTGATGAAGTTGTTAAATGTTTTATGCAGAATTTACAAAAATAAATATTAACAGTGTAATTTCATGAGATAATTCACGAAAGTATGTTTAGGGGTGGGGCAGGGCAAGGGTTGTGTGGGGCAACTGGTGATGAGTAACTCCTAAGGCCTGGCTAGGAGCTCAGGACTTGACATTTTGAGCCCTGCCCTAGACATAAACATGTATTTAACCTTTGCAAAGCAAAGGCAGCCCAATTGCAAGGGTATTTTTTCGGTTTCCTTTGAGTTCACTTTTAATCTATGCCAATGATCCACTACTAGTCGATGGAGCGAATATCCTGATAGCCACCCTACAGCATGTGCCTTCAAAAACTGGATTCAGCAATGGCAGTTCCTAGAATTCTATCTACTTTATATTTCTCTGCAGACCTGAAACAACAGCTCTCCAAGAAAGACAACTTGAAGGAAGTCCAATCATTAATTTTCATAAAGCTGTGCCTATATAGCACCAACATATTCCACAGTGATTTGCAGTGTTCAAAGAATCATATCAGTTTCAGGGCAGAAAGCTTATAGCCTAATCTAACCTTACCTACCCTGGTTCCTTCCCTGACCATGTTCTGTCAAGGAAACAATATACTACAATAATTTACTGCAAATTAAAGTAATGCTTGGTGCAACTGTCCTGTAGGAACATAAATTAAATGTATGCCCCTGAGTAGTTATACAATAAAGTATGCTTCAGACAATTTTTATGAGTTATACCATTAGAAAAATCTATAGAACAGAACACTCACCGATGTGCAACACTGCCTTTCTTTATATCTGAAATAACCAGCGGATCTCCTGTTTTCCTACTGGACGGAGCTGTAAAACACACACAAAAAGCAGGACGTTATCAAGCTAAAACTTTCTGATCCAACTAGAATCTGTTTTACATTATAAATAACCCTCACAACATATTTAAAAAGAGGAAAACTGCATTCCCTATATTGAGAAATGCAAACAATGACAAGTTCAATAAGGAAACAGAAGACCAACTTGCCCTCGGCATACAGAGATGGTTATATGAAACAAAACCTACAGTAGTAAGATTAAAAAACAAGTCACATTTTAGCCTTCTGGGCTCTAGGAAGGCAACAGACCATCACTGTATAAAGGAAAATCTCAAGTTATGAAATCAAGGAGATAGTAAAGTCATTATTAAGAAAAATTTGCACGATGGATAGATTCAAAGAGCTGAATCCATAGCAAGCAATCAGTCCAGTAAGCAGTACAAGATAGGTTCTGATAGGCCACACCATGTACTGTACTTTGCTCTGATTAACTGAATAAGACAATTATTACCCATGTACAACACTCAAACTATAATCAAACCGGTCCTACTTTCAAGAATATATAGGATAGATGACTAAATTCTAAAATTCAGGAAACCTTCAACCATTCCATATGCACCTGTTGTCAGGAACTTATTTTCATTATTATTTTTAAGTTCTAAATTGGAAATTTAATGTGCTCAGTATTTACCATTTCATTTATAAATATTTTTTAATACAGAGCTGTGTTTCTCAACTCCAGTCCTCAAAAGGTCATGTTTTCAGGCTTTCCATTATTTTGCACAGGTGAGTTCATCAGTTTCACTGCCTTAGTAATTACCAGAGCCGTTTCATCTGAGGGAAATCCTGAAAACATCACCTGTTGGGGTGCCTTGAGGACTGGAGTTGAGAAACACTGATATAGAGTTATGGTTGGGACCACCAGCACAATATATTATATATATATATATATATATATATATATAAACATATACATACACACACAGGTGTGCTCATAAGTTTACACACCCTGGCAGAATTTATGATTTCTTGGCCATTTTTTAGAAATATGAATAACACAAAAACTTTTCTTTCACTCATGTTTAGTGTTAGGCTGAAGCCATTTATTATCAATCAACTGTGTTTACTCTTATTAAATCAAATTTACTCAGAAACTACCCAAATGACCCTGATCAAAAATTCTTAATACCGTGTGTTGCCCCTTTAACATCAATGACAGCTAGAAGTCTTTTGTGGTATTTGTGGATGAGGCTCTTTATCTTCTCAGATGGTAAAGCTGCTCATTCCTCTTGGCAAAAAGCCTCCAGTTCCTGTAAATTCTTGGGCTGTCTTGCATGAGCTGCACGTTTGAGATCTCCCCAGAGTGGCTCAATGATATTGAGGTCAGGAGACTGAGATGGCCACTCCAGAACCTTCATTTATTCTGCTGTAGCCAATGACAGGTCAACTTGGCCTTGCGTTTTGAATCATTGTCATGTTGGAATGTCCAAGTACGTCCCATGCGCAGCTTCTTGGCTGATAAATGCAAATGTTCCTCCAGTATTTTTTGCCAACATACTGCATTCATCTTGCTATCATTTTTTGACCAAATTTCCTGCGCCTTTGTAGCTCACACAACCCCAAAACATCAGCTATCCACCTCCATGTTTCACAGTAGCAATGGTGTACCTTTCATTAAAGGCCTTGTTGTCTCCTCTCCAAATGTAGTGTTTATGGTTTTTGGCAAAAAGCTAAATTTTGGTCTCATCACTCCAAATGACTTTGTGCCAGGTTTGAGGCTTGTCTCTGTGCTGTTTGGCGTATTGTAAATGGGATACTTTTTGGCATTTGCGTATTAATGGCTTTCTTCTGGCGACTCGGCCATGCAGCCCATCTTTCTTCAAGTACCTCCTTATTGCGTATCTTGAAACAGCCACACCACATGTTTTCAGAGAGTCCTGTATTTCACCTGAAGTTATTTGTGGGTTTTTTCTTTGCATCCCGAACAATTTTCCTGGCAGTTGTGGCTGAAATTTTAGTTGGTCCTGACCGTGGTTTGGTTTTAAGAGAACCCATAATTTTCCACTTCTTGCTTAGAGTTTGAACACTGCTGATTAGCATTCTCAATTCCTTGGATATCTTTTTATATCCTTTTCCTGTTTTATACAGTTTAACTACCTTTTCCCGCAGATCCTTTGACAATTCTTTTGCTTTCCCCATGACTCAGAATCCAGAAATGTCAGTGCAGCGCTGGATGAAAGATGCAAGGGTCTGTCAGGAGTCCAGAAACTCATTGACCTTTTATACACACACACACACACCAATTACAAGCAAACAGATCACAGGTGAGGATGGTTACCTTTAATAGCCATCCAAACCCCTTTGTGTCAACTTGTGTACATGTTATCAGGCCAAAATCACCAGGGTATGTAAACTTTTGATCAGGGTAATTTGGGTAGTTTCTGTTGTGATTATGATTTAAAAAGAGTAAACACAGTTGATTGATAATAAATGGCTTCAGCCAAACACTAACCATGAGTGAAAGAAAAGTTTGTGTTATCATTCATATTCTCAGAAAAATGGCCTATATATATATATATATATATATATATATATACATACATATACACACACACACACACACACACACACACACACATACACAGTGCATTGAAAGAATATTCATACCCCTTGACATTTTCCACATTTTGTCATGTTACAACCGAAAACGTAAATGTAATTTATTGGGATTTTATGTGATAGACCAACACAAAGTGGCACATAATTGTGAAGTGGAAGAAAAGTGCTAAATGGCTTTCACATTTTTTTACAAATAAATATCTGAAAAGTGTGGCGTGCATTTGTATTCAGGGATAAAATTGTGGTGAAGTTTAAAGCAGGGTTAGGCTATAAAAAATATCCCAAGCTTTGAACCTCTCACAGAGCACCGTTCAATCCATCATCCGAAAACGGAAAGAGTATGGCACAACTGCAAACCTACCAAACATGGCCGTCCACCTAAACTGACAGGCCGGGTAAGGAGAGTGTTAATCAGAGAAGCAGTCAAGTGGCCCATCGTAACGCCAAAAGCGTCAATCTTAGAAGAAAACCTGTTAGAGTCTGCAAAAGACTTGAGACTGGGGCGAGGTTCACCTTCCAGCAAGACAATGACCCTAAACATACAGCCAGAGCGTCAATGGAATGGTTTAGATCAAAGCATTTTCATGTGTTAGAATGGCCCAGTCAAAGTTCAGGCCTAAATCCAATTGAGAATCTGTGGCAAGACTTTAAAATTGCTGTTCATAGACGCTCCCCATCCAATCTGATAGCTTGAGCTTAGGGATGAGCCGAACACCCCCGGGTTCGGTTCGAACCAGAACCTTCGAACGGACCGAAAGTTCGCGCGAATTTTCGAACCCTATACGTTATAATGGACGCGAACGTTCGAAATCAAAAGTGCTAATTACAACGGCCAATATGCATGTTAATGTCATAAAACAGGTTTGGGGACCCGGGTCCTGCCCCAGGGGACATATATCAATGCAAAAAGAACTTTTAAAAACTAACGTTTTTTCGGGAGCAGTCATTTTAATGATGCATAAAGCGAAAAAAAAAAAAGTGAAATTTTCCTTTAAATATGGTACCTGGGGGGTGTCTAAAGTATGCCTGTGAAGTGGCATGTGTTTCCCGTGTTTAGAACTGTCCTTGCACAAAATGACATTTGTAAAGGAAAAAAAGAAGCCATTTAAAACCACTTGCGGCTTTAGGTTTGTTCTTAAGTAGAATCTGAACAGGTACATTATGAAGTGTAGCTCCATCCCAAAAAAATCTATTTTTAAGCTTTTTGGAGAACATAGGGAGGGGTTATCACCCCTGTAACATTTGCTGTCTTTGCACATCTGTTCAGAACATGTCACCTCACTTTCCGTCCCAATGACAAATGTTTTTGGAAAAGTGGGGTTTTAATTGAAACAAGGATTGGTGATAAAGTATCAGTAGAGAGGAGATACCTTTTTCCCAAATTAAATCTAACAGGATAGAATTTCCCTTCCTAGGGGTAGATTTCCTCTCACTTCCTGTTTTCTCTTTCCATTTGCAAGTAGGAGTCGTTTGTAAGTTGGATGTTTGAAAGTAGGGCCTGGCGTATATACTCTGCAGAAATTTGCCCTATTAGATGTTGGTGTAGCCACAAGACTGGTGGGCACAGGAATGGGCCCTGCTATGAGTTAATAGATCAAGATTTGTAATTGCATGCACCTGTTGAACAGGGCAGAAAAATTGGGGGTGGTGGACGGTGTTGCCACAAGACTGTAAGCTCTCACAGTTACTCTTGGTGGGCGCAGGAATGGGCCCTGCTGTGAGTTATTAGATCAAGATTTGTAATTGCAAGCACCTGATGAACAGGGCAGAAAAATTGGGCCTTTGGCGGTGGTGGTGGACGGTGTTGCCACAAGACTGTAGGCCCTCATAGTTACTCTTGGTGGGCGCAGGAATGGGCCCTGCTGTGAGTTATTAGATCAAGATTTGTAATTGAAAGCACCTGATGAACAGGGCAGAAAAATTGGGCCTTTGGCGGTGGTGGTGGACGGTGTTGCCACAAGACTGTAGGCCCTCACAGTTACTCTTGGTGGGCGCAGGAATGGGCCCTGTTGTGAGTTATTAGATCAAGATTTGTAATTGCAAGCACCTGATGAACAGGGCAGAAAAATTGGGCCTTTGGCGGTGGTGGTGGACGGTGTTGCCACAAGACTGCAGGCCCTCATAGTTACTCTTGGTGGGCGCAGGAATGGGCCCTGCTGTGAACTATTAGATCAAGATTTGTAATTACCCGCCCCTGTTAAACAGGGGCTGAAAAATTGTGCCTTAGGCACTGGTGCTGGTGCCACAACACTGCAACCCCTCACAGAGACTGTACTTGGAGCACAGCAGTCACACGTGTTGCGAAGCATTTTTTTTAAAAAATTGTAAGTACCCGCCCCTGTTAAACAGGGGCTGAAAAATTGTGCCTTAGGCACTGGTGCTGGTGCCACAACACTGCAACCCGGCCCTCACAGATACTGTACTTGGAGCACAGCAGTCACACGTGTTGCAAAGCATTTTTAAAAAAAATTGTAAGTACCCGCCCCTGTTAAACAGGGGCTGAAAAATTGTGCCTTAGGCACTGGTGCTGGTGCCACAACACTGCAACCCGGCCCTCACAGATACTGTACTTGGAGCACAGCAGTCACACGTGTTGCGAAGCATTTTTTTAAAAAATTGTAAGTACCCGCCCCTGTTAAACAGGGGCTGAAAAATTGTGCCTTAGGCACTGGTGCTGGTGCCACAACACTGCAACCCGGCCCTCACAGATACTGTACTTGGAGCACAGCAGTCACACGTGTTGCGAAGCATTTTTTAAAAAAATTGTAAGTACCCGCCCCTGTTAAACAGGGGCTGAAAAATTGTGCCTTAGGCACTGGTGCTGGTGCCACAACACTGCAACCCGGCCCTCACAGATACTGTACTTGGAGCACAGCAGTCACACGTGTTGCGAAGCATTTTTTTAAAAAATTGTAAGTACCCGCCCCTGTTAAACAGGGGCTGAAAAATTGTGCCTTAGGCACTGGTGCTGGTGCCACAACACTGCAACCCCTCACAGAGACTGTACTTGGAGCACAGCAGTCACACGTGTTGCGAAGCATTTTTTAAAAAAATTGGAAGTACACGCCCCTGTTAAACAGGGGCTGAAAAATTGTGCCTTAGGCACTGGTGTGGTGGCATGGATCATTGAGGAGGAGGAAGAGGATAGTCAGTGAACATAAGAGGACAGTCACTCAGCATCAGCATAGGCAGTCTTGAAGGGATGTGACATTAAAAATTATTCGGTTATATCCGCCTCAGGTGCCTGGTAGCTGGTGGTGATCCAAGACTGATTCATTTTGATGAATGTCAGTCGATCAACCGAGGCGGTGGACAGGCGCACCCTATGATCAGTCACAAATCCTCCAGCAGCACTGAATGTGCGTTCGGAAAGAACGCTGGAGGCAGGACAGGCCAGTAGCTCAATTGCATACTGTGCAAGCTCTGGCCAGTGATCCATCCTCAGGACCCAGTAAGCCAGAGGATTTTCGGTGGGAAAGGTGTCCAAGTCTGACCTTGCCCCAAGGTATTCCTGCACCATGTATATCAGACGCTGGCGATGGTTGCTGGAACCGATCATACCTTGGGGCTGCGGACTAAAAAATTGTCTGAACGCATCGGTCAGACGTCCACCTTCCCCACCGCTCCTTCTGCCACTGACCGAAGCCTCAGCAACTCGTCGCCCAGGACCAGGAGTTTGTAGCCTCCCAGTTTCTGGGAACGCGTTGCACAGACCTTTCTGCAAGGCCTCCCTGAGATGTCTCATCCTCTGCTCCCTCTGCGACGGCAAGATAAGGTCCGCAACCTTACCCTTGTACCGCGGATCAAGGAGAGTGGCCAGCCAGTAATGGTCCCTCTCCTTGATCCGAAGAACACGAGGATCCTTCCGCAGGCTTTGCAGGATCAGGGAGGCCATGCAGCGTAGGTTAGCTGAGGCATTCGGTCCGGAGTCTTCTGGGTCACTGAGGATGACATGATCGCCAGCCACCTCCTCCCAGCCACGTACAAGTCCACTGGTTTGTTGGGACTGTACATCATCCCTAAAAGACTGCTGCTGCTGATGCTGAGTGCCAGGCTCCACCTCCATGCTCACACAATCCTCCTCCTCCTCCTCCTCCTCCTCCTCATCCTCATCCTCTTCCTGTGTGATGGGTGGGACAGAAGGAACACTGTCCGGATAAAGGGGGCCTTGAGAGGCAAGGAAGTCCTCCTCTTCCTGCCTCTGTTCTGCCTCAAGTGCCCTGTCCATTATCCCACGCAGCGTATGCTCCAACAGGTGGACAAGAGGGACAGTGTCACTGATGCATGCACTGTCACTGCTCACCATCCTCGTGGCCTCCTCAAATGGTGAGAGGACAGTGCATGCATCCCTGATCATGCTCCACTGACGTGGGGAAAAAAAACCAAGCTCCCCTGACCCTGTCCTGGTGCCGTAGTCGCAAAGGTACTCATTGATGGCCCTCTGCTGCGTGTGCAGTCGCTGCAGCATGGCCAACGTTGAGTTCCACCTGGTGGGCATGTCACATATTAGGCGGTTCTTGGGCAGGTTCAGCTCCTTTTGCAGCTCAGTCAGCCGAGCACTGGCATTATAAGATCGGCGGAAATGCACACAGACTTTCCTGGCCTGCCTCAGGACATCCTGTAAGCCTGGGAACCTGCCCAAGAACCGCTGCACCACCAGGTTGAGGACGTGAGCCATGCAGGGCACATGGGTGAGCTGCCCCTGTCGCAGGGCGGAGAGGAGGTTGGTGCCATTGTCAGAAACGACCATTCCTGGCTTAAGCTGACGTGGCGTCAACCACCTCTCGGCCTGCCCCTGCAGAGCTGCCAGAACCTCTGGCCCAGTGTGGCTCCTGTCCCCCAAACACACCAGCGCAAGCACGGCATGGCATCTTTTTGCCTGCGTACTTGCGTAGCCCCTTGTACGCCTACGGAGCACCGCTGGTTCCAAGGACAGAGCACTGGAGGAAGAAGAAGAGGAGGGGGTGGAGGAGAGAGGTGTGTCACAACCAGTAGCAGTAGTCGCGTTTTGGAGGCGTGGTGGCGGAACAACCTCCAACACTACTGCACCTTGTCCTGCATCCCTCCCAGCTGCCAATAGAGTGACCCAATGGGCCGTGAAAGAAAGGTACCGTCCCTGTCCATGCCTGCTGGACCATGAGTCAGCGGTAATATGCACCTTACCGCTGACCGCCCTGTCCAGCGAGGCATGGACATTGCCCTCCACATGCCGGTAGAGAGACGGAATCGCCTTCCGCGAGAAAAAGTGGCGTTTGGGAACCTGCCACTGAGGAACCGCACATTGAACAAACTCACGGAAGGGGGCCGAGTCTACCAACTGAAAAGGCAGCAGTTGAAGTGCTAGCAATTTAGCAAGGCTAGCATTCAACCGCTGGGCATGTGGATGGCTGGGAGTGTACTTCTTTCTACGGTCCAGCAGCTGGGGCAGGGAAATTTGCCTGCTGCAATCGGACGTCGGTGTACTGCAAGTACTTGGTTGTGACACACCTAATTCTACACCTTCAGTCCTCTCAGAGCAGCTTTCAGAGAGGACTGAAGGTGTAGTGGGGATGGAGATCCCAGCTGAGGAGGAGCAAGGAGAGGTCCGCTTAGTTCTTTGGTGTGGGTCTTTTATGTGTGCCTGCCAACGAGCTGCATGGCAGGTCGCCATATGTCTGGTCATGCTTGTCGTGCCCAAGCGGCTGATGTTTTGGCCACGCGAGATACGCTTGAGACAAATATTGCAAATAGCAGTGGTGCGATCTGCTGCACTCGTCTCAAAAAAGGCCCACACCAAAGAACTTTTCTGATAACGTGCAGAGGCAGCGCCCTGCACAGGCGGAGCTCGGCGGTGTTGTACAGTTGCTGTGCTGGCCTCTACCTGGCCTCCAGGGGGCATCCTGCCTCGTTGGACATGTGCCGCCGCATCCTCCTCCTCCTCGTCCTCCTCCTCATCCTCTCTCCCTTGAGGCACCCACGTGGAGTCAGTGACCTCATCATCCCCTCCCTCTTCACCACTAGAGCAAACCTGGCAGTAAGCTGCAGCTGGTGGAACAGTACTGCCAGATTCCTCAAGCTGGGTATCGTCATCCGAGCCTTCGAATCGTTGGGCATCCTCCTGGAGCATGTACCCAACACTGTGCTCAAAGAGTTCGGGGGACTCCTCAGGAGGACATGGTGGGTCTAGGGAAGGGGTGGCTGATGATGCTCTGTCAGTACCCTGAGCCTGGGTGAGAGAGGATGAGGAGGATGAGGAGGGCTTGGTCATCCATTCTACCAAGCCTTCAGCATGATGCGGCTCCACATGTCCAGCTGCCGAAAACAAAGACGCGCGTGTCCCATGGCCACGTGCTGATGACGATGCACGACCACGTCCACTAGAAACAGAGCCTGCCTGCCCTGTGTTCTTGGCTCTGCACGCTCTGCCTCCCCTTGGCGGTCTTCCAGCCATTGTAGTCGGTAGTCCTGTGGGTGCTGCTGAGAAGAATATATAGGAGCTCTGTGTGATGCCACTAACACACTAGAAGTCCTATGGGTGCTTCTGCAAAGAAAATAGAGGAGCTCTGTGTGATGCCACTAACACACTAGAAGTCCTGTGGGTGCTGCTGAGAAGAATATATAGGAGCTCTGTGTGATGCCACTAACACACTAGAAGTCCTGTGGGTGCTTATGCAAAGAAAATAGAGGAGCTCTGTGTGATGCCACTAACACACTAGAAGTCCTGTGGGTGCTTCTGCAAAGAAAATAGAGGAGCTCTGTGTGATGCCACTAACACACTAGAAGTCCTGTGGGTGCTTCTGCAAAGAAAATAGAGGAGCTCTGTGTGATGCCACTAACACACTAGAAGTCCTATGGGTGCTTCTGCTAAGAAAATAGAGGAGCTCTGTGTGATGCCACTAACACACTAGAAGTCCTGTGGGTGCTTCTGCAAAGAAAATAGAGGAGCTCTGTGTGATGCCACTAACACACTAGAAGTCCTGTGGGTGCTGCTGAGAAGAATATATAGGAGCTCTGTGTGATGCCACTAACACACTAGAAGTCCTATGGGTGCTTCTGCAAAGAAAATAGAGGAGCTCTGTGTGATGCCACTAACACACTAGAAGTCCTGTGGGTGCTTATGCAAAGAAAATAGAGGAGCTCTGTGTGATGCCACTAACACACTAGAAGTCCTGTGGGTGCTGCTGAGAAGAATATATAGGAGCTCTGTGTGATGCCACTAACACACTAGAAGTCCTGTGGGTGCTTATGCAAAGAAAATAGAGGAGCTCTGTGTGATGCCACTAACACACTAGAAGTCCTGTGGGTGCTGCTGAGAAGAATATATAGGAGCTCTGTGTGATGCCACTAACACACTAGAAGTCCTATGGGTGCTTCTGCAAAGAAAATAGAGGAGCTCTGTGTGATGGGACTAACACACTTCAAGTCCTATAGGTGCTTCTGGGAACAAAATATAGCTCTGTGTGTGTGATGGGACTAACACACTTCAAGTCCTATAGGTGCTTCTGGGAACGAAATATAGCTCTGTGTGTGTGATGGGACTAACACACTTCAAGTCCTATAGGTGCTTCTGGGAACAAAATATAGCTCTGTGTGTGTGATGGGACTAACACACTTCAAGTCCTATAGGTGCTTCTGGGAACAAAATATAGCTCTGTGTGTGTGATGGGACTAACACACTTCAAGTCCTATAGGTTCTTCTGGGAACAAAATATAGCTCTGTGTGTGTGATGGGACTAACACACTTCAAGTCCTATAGGTGCTTCTGGGAACGAAAATATAGCTCTGTGTGTGTGATGGGACTAACACACTTCAAGTCCTATAGGTGCTTCTGGGAACAAAATATAGCTCTGTGTGTGTGATGGGACTAACACACTTCAAGTCCTATAGGTGCTTCTGGGAACAAAATATAGCTCTGTGTGTGTGATGGGACTAACACACTTCAAGTCCTATAGGTGCTTCTGGGAACAAAATATAGCTCTGTGTGTGTGATGGGACTAACACACTTCAAGTCCTATAGGTTCTTCTGGGAACAAAATATAGCTCTGTGTGTGTGATGGGACTAACACACTTCAAGTCCTATAGGTGCTTCTGGGAACAAAATATAGCTCTGTGTGTGTGATGGGACTAACACACTTCAAGTCCTATAGGTGCTTCTGGGAACAAAATATAGCTCTGTGTGTGTGATGGGACTAACACACTTCAAGTCCTATAGGTGCTTCTGGGAACAAAATATAGCTGTGTGTGTGATGG